>JAHWFP010206129.1:3663-23585 GCA_023313725.1 Lithobius niger | reverse complement strand
CTGGTGCTAAATATCGGTTTGGTTGAATGTTTTTTGATCATTCTTATCAAGAAAAGACATTATGCAGTCGGTCTAACCTTCTTCAGCACGTCCAGTCTCACTTACCTCTGGAAAATGGAAAGGCTCTAGTTTGCCATTTGTGCGATGCTTCCTTTAGTGTTTCTACACTCTACGGCGGCACATGAGGTTTAAACACAATGTACAACACAATTAGAAGTAAAGTGATACTAAATGTCAGTTTGGTTGATACGTTTTTGATCATTGTTATTATTTAGTTGCTATGATTTATTAAGTTTTTGTATAAAGACTATTTTGTAAACAAGCGTCTATTACGTGTGTGGTTTTAAAGAAATTTTAGAATGAACAATTGTTCCTACATCATTTTGAACTTTTGGGATGAACAAACTATATTCAGTGTCGAAATATTTCTTATTAAATAATGCGACCAAAAACCAAAAAGAAAAGAAGCTATCGTATTAAAAACCAAAGGTTCATATTTCCAAACGAGCGATACTAACTGGCCGAACCATTCTCCTAGTTATCCCATCGACTTACACTATAGGATGTCGTTACAGGAAGTGGTCGAATTTTTTTTTATTTAGGAGTAGTGTATAGCAGGAATTAAAATAATACCTAGTTGGATTAACTTGATGAATATTTTGGCCTGTTGATATTCACTCCTTTGAACGGCCGAACCATTCCCAACTTGGGGCTAGATTTGTTGAAGTCATTTGTTTTTAGTATCAATCGCGAGTCTGTCATTTGTTGTGAGTACCGTATTTTCTGTAAATATAGAAATAAAAGTGTCAATCTTAAGGCAATCCAAAATCTTGGTACACGATGGCTAGTTAAGTCTGCCAGATAGCTGACGTCAGATATACAAATGCAATAAGGGGTTATGTACGGATTGTAACAGGGACCTGTCATTCTTAAAGCAACCAAAGTCTTGGTACACATCTATTGCCATGCCTACTTGATGCCTTACGTTGCCAAGCATTACGTTAGCTGTCGACGCGCCATTAAGCCTCATCTCCCCCCCCCCCCCCCTTACGTTAGAAGTACAAAGAAACAAATGATCGAGTGCAAATTGTAACAGGGACCTGTTACAACCAGGATACCGTGTATTAGAAGTACAGAGGGACTAAGGGTTCAGTATGGCTAGTGGTTGTTAACACATTGTAAGAAGGACCGGTGAGAACCAGTCATTCTTAACGCAATCCAAAATATTGGTACACATCTATTACTAGACCTACAAGATTCCTTGCATAAAAATCGAAGGTGAAAGGGAGAAAAGATTATGTACGAATTGTAAGAGGGACCTGTTACAACCATTGTCATTCTTAACACAGTTTAAAATTCTGGTATACCTATATTACTAGCCGACTTGATATATTATGTTAGCAGTACAAAGCAACAAAGCATTGAGTACAGATTGTTAGAGGGACCTTTGACAACCAGTCATTCTTAATGCAATTCAAAATCTCAGTACTCAACTATTACTGTACCTCTACACATCTTAAGTTAAAAGTACAACGGAGATAATAGGTTTAGTACAGATTGTGAGAGAAACATTAGACCAGTGTAAGTCTTAATGCAGTTCTAAATATACTGTCAACAGCAACGCAAATGCTACTTACCTTGAGTAAAGTACTATAAAAAATATATAATAGTGTTTAGGTTTATTTTTTTCTCGAATCACCGTTAACTTTATGGTCAAAGCTCTAACTACCAGTTGCTACGAAAATACTCTAAAACCAAGGGCGCCTGGACATTGGGCTGTTGAGGGACATTTGCACGCTCCCCCCCCCCCCCTCTTTTAATTTGGGCATCATTTCAGTAGATCAAATTGTGAAGAATAACTATTAAAACTAATACAAAACCATTAAAAACAAAGCTTTTCACGAATTTCAATACTGGTTCCAAGTTCAGTACGGATTGGTCATTATTAATAGTTTTTTGTAAAACTTCTATTTTTTTAGGCCTCTGAATGCAGGAGTCGGAAAATTAGCACCTGTCTTTATTTGCCCCTTTTTTAATACTCTTTGGCCTTTTTTTCTGATGGTGCCCGATCCCTGGTCTTTTTGAAAGTCTGCGGGAGCCTAAATGTATAGCATTTTATACCAAAACCCATAGTCAAGTCGTAAGTAATGATTTGGTTCGTAACAAACATTATAGTTTTGAATACTCATTTTTTGCAATTCATTATTGACTTAATTTGCTGCCATAAATGGATGAGTGCTATGATGATCATGAATGACAGCGAATTACACTAGCAAACTTCCCGGTGGTTCTTGAAATCGTGGCCAGGTATTTCACACTTTCTTCATCTCGTTTCAGATTTCGACTTTACGGGAATTCCTTACTGTGCCTTGTGCAATTCTTCATTTACCAGCCAGAATGCCTTGAGGGTTCACCAAAATATTCATCTAGGGCGTTTCCGATGCCCTACGTGTGGAAAGTGCCTTAATTCGCCAGCAAATCTTCGAGATCACATGGTGCGACACGTCCGTGGCGCTACGACACGTTAAAAGATGCAGAATCGTTTGAGATTTTAATAACCAAAAATCATTTCCTGAGTTGTGAGCAATCGTAGAGATTTATTATCGTTGTTATAATGTATAATTTGAATATTTTAGGGATTTAACGTTTGTAAGTACTTACCACTGAATATAATTATTTTTTTTAGTAATTTTAGCACGTTGTTGCCATTGAGTTGTAATTCTTGGTTGGTACCTGGTTGTAATCCCCAGTTTTACCCGCCATCTTACTAGACTTGTAAAAAAAAGTCTTTACAAGCATTAGTTTGTTTCATTTTCTACAAAAACAGAATCATTATGCAGTACGTTGCACTTTCGCAAGTATGTGGCATACCCAATTATATCACAACGACTGAATTTTTACACGAATATTACAATTTTCTTCGTATTTAGGAAATAAATTATGGAGGCGGGTTGGCTAATAGAATAAAAAAAAATGTACCTAGACAAAAATTCACCTCACACCTAAGAAACCACCTGTTGGTTTTGCTGTTAATGCATAGCCTATCATTGCATATGTCAGTGTTGGCTTTGGCTGTCCAGGAAGCCCTGGTTTTATAAAACAGTTGTTTTTTTTAAATTGTGAAATGGATATATGAAAATAGCGTCTGCAATTTGCAGAAAAATACTTCACATTTTTTTCATTGTAGCTTCTGGGGATCGCTGTGGAAAGCTTATGGCTTCCATCAGGCCCTCTTGCCGAGGTTACTCCCTCCTGGCAAGGGACCCAGGAGCCCTTGCCGTACATTCCCGGGGAGACCCGACCCCCTCCAAATTAGTCCCTGGAGCCGACATTCCCAAATAATTCGTACACAATCTTCATTGAAACAGCCGAGATTTTCGTCTCTTAATTGTAGGACTTTTTTGAGGATTTTCAGACCTAAAGCAAGATCAAATGAGATAAAATACATAGACACAACAATCCTGTTAGGCATAAAACAACGATTAAAAGCATAAGCACTCGCTGAAGGAAGCACCACCAACCATTCTAGCACGGATTGTAAACAAATAGTGGCAACGGCTGTATTGTGGAATGTATTTATAATCCGTGCTTACTTGTTGCTGTGGTGAGTGTTTGTGGTTTTATTTGTTGTCTTCTTTCGGCGAAAAGAGTTTTATCTCGATGTATTTTTTTCTTATTTAATCTTGTATGTATGTTGACCCTTGAAAACGTCTGACAATTTAAAAAAAAATGGAAATTAAGACCATTTTAATTAAAGGACCGTTAAAATTATTTCGGAGGTCGGCTCTTCTTTTTAACCTTCAAATATTGCATTCGCACCCTCAATCAACTTCCATAGAACTGTTTTGTGGGTTTTAAAATTCGATTTATTTGACTAACTTTTTGAATGTCAATTGACTAAAACAGCGTCCATGGCCTAACAGGAATACTCTTATGTTTCTCGCGAATATTTTTATGAATTCGTTAAAAATGCTTTGGCAACCCCATAAAGCAATGTAATAGTACGGTATGCGCCTTAAACAAACGTTCGTTACTGGCGTTTTTTTTTATATCACTCATATGAAAACTAAAATAAATGCTGTCTGTTGTGATGAGGGTTTATAAAGAAAAATATCTTTCACTTCTTGGACTGATGGCATCAACGTCTATAAATAAACAGACAAAAATTTGTATATCAATTAGCTCTCACCCACAAAGATCTCTAGACAGCCTGTTTCGCCCTTGTTTGAGCTCGTCAGTAGAGAATACTTTGTAGAGGAGAGCTAGGCTACGCTTGCTAGGGCAAATGACAGGGGCGAAACAAATAAGGTTTCAGCAAGCGAAAAGAGCAGAAACGTTTGCTTGTTTGGCTCTCCTCCATAAAGTATTCTCTACTGACGAGTCCAAACAAGAGCGAAACAGGCTGTCTAGAGATCTTTGTGGGTGAGAGCTAATTGATATTGAATGATCAATTGGTATAAATTGTCCTAGGCCTGGGTGTCAACCATTCAGTTAAATGGAGCCCCAAACAAGCAGACCTTTCTGCTCTTTCGCTTGCTGAAACCGTATTCGTTTCGCCCTTGTCATTTGCCCTAGCAAGCGTAGCCTAGCTCTCCTCCACAAAGTATTCTCTACTGACGAGCTCAAACAAGGGCGAAACAGGCTGTCTAGAGATCTTTGTGAGTGAGAGCTAGTTGATATTAAATGATCAACTGGTAAAAATTGTCCTAGGCCTGGGTGTCAACCATTCAGTTGAATGGAGACCCAAACATGTAAACGTTTCTGCTCTTTCGCTTGCTGAAACCGTATTCGTTTCGCCCGTGACAAAAATAGTTGTGTTGTCTGACGGAAGTTTGGAATTGTTGTTTTCATATGATCAGAAATCAGAAAACAGTTGGTTGGAGTTCCTCACTTCTGTGAAACGATACAAATGTTGTTTTTTTAATATGTTAATTTGCAGCTGATGATGCCTTCAGTATGAAGATGCCTTCTGGTGTAACAAACCCTGATCACTCCAGGCTTCATTTGTTTAAAAACATTCATGAAATATATTTAGTTTTTTTTTATTTTCTTATTATTTGTTCCTTCCAGTGAACTTAGTAATCTAAATAGTTTGATTATATTGAATTTTAAAAGATAATCAAATGAGTTTTTAGCCCTGATTGTAATTGTTAAAGTGGTTTATTGCATAAGGATAAAAACGTGTAAAGAGTTTATAAGTCACGTTTCCCCGAAAAACTCCATTGTAGTTGCTCAAAACAAACAATAATTTGGTGAGAGTTTAACACCATCTAGTAGCAAATAATGTTGTTGTTGTTAAAACAGCTGAATTATCATCAGCATCAGTTTTCACACGAGTTGTAAATTTTAGCTGTACAAAGGATCGTTATATACTAAATAACCCTTATGGCAAGACCTTGCTAAAACCTATGCGAATTTAAGAGTTAGAAAGAGCTTTAAAGCATTTTAATACGTCTGTAAAATTCATTTGGTTGTTGAAAAGTAGAAATAATTAAACTAATTTTTCCAGTTCTTTCCTCTAAATTTACTGTATCACGTTAAAGAAATTTAAATGATTTTATTGGTATCGAATTTCCTTCTTGTTCGAATATTAATTTAACAAACAACATTAAGAATACTGGTAACAACAAATGCAAGTTACTTCAAATCAAAGATTTAAATGTTAGATGAGAAACCAGTTTAATGTAAAGAGATTAAATCAGTTTAATATACGTTGGTTTTTATGATTTCCAAGTGAATTAGGTCTTTGTGAAATAGGTTTGAAAAGTAAATGCCTAATTACTGATATATTCCAGTGTTTTTTTAACGAAGGTGCTTCAGATATCACTGTTAATTTTGTATATTAGCTCTTAAGGTATGAAATAGCTGTTTTTGTGTGTACATGAAGAAGTGTATAATTATGTTGTAAGATTTGGATTACAGATTCTGACGAAAATGTGTGTTGATGCAATATTCTTTTCGCATTGTAATAAATGCCTTATAATTTTTTTTACATTGCACTTGTTTTTGTGTTTCTGACAATAGAGTTTATTCGTAGCAATGCGGTTTTGTCATTATGCCATTACTGTAAATATCAGATGACAATAAAATATATATAAATTTCACCGTGGTTAGGTTTCATTGTAAAACTAAAACTACCTTTTTTGCTTTAAATAAAGGCTGTAAAACAGTTAACTAAATGCGAAAAGTGTGAACACTAAAGAACCAAAAAATGTGTATGCTGCACAAATAGTGAACGTCATTTAGTCAGGTAAAGTGTGGGTCTTCTCGTGGTATTATGGTTTCTAAATCATTAAAAAAATCTGACGCTAATGCCAGATCATCAGAGATTGGCATAATTTATCACATCCACATTCTGTTAATAACGTCAACTGTGATGCAATGTGCTTGCGTATTTCATCAAACCATAATTAGCATTGGAAGTAAATTAACATTAGCTCGCATTTTTTTTTCATAAATTCCTTGTAGATTACCACAATTCTGTGCAAGTGAGCAACGCCCGAGCACGAGTTTTATTACTTGTAAGATATTTTTTCCACGTATGTCTAGTGAAATGGCCAATGCAAAATGTACCTTATCATAATTTAAACTACCCATGTAATTAAAACAGTACGGCATCCATCTGTGCAGATGTTTCAGACAGGACCACTGGCTGGCTGTGCACGTTTCGTACGTTACCACAGGCTGGCTGTATGCATGTTTCAAATGTTTTTCCATCTTGTCACTATTGTGCATTTTGATTTGTAAATTTTGCATTAAAGCCAATATAGGTTAAATCATTTTTCATGAGCAGATCCATGGTTGGCTTTTGGTTACATTTCAAATATTGTAAAGTGAGTGCTCGATTAAATATTAATTAGATGAAGCCCAATCCACTAGCTTACATTGGTTTATAACAAAAGAAACGTGAAGAATTAACACTCAATATTTCGCTCGCTCGTTGCGTGAGCTTTTTCAAGAGGATGAGAATATAGTATAGTTCAAAGTATGTGACAGTCAGTGTGTTCACATAGTAAAAATAATATTCAACCTGGCTTGAATATCATTTTTACAATGTGAACACACGCTGACTGTCACATCCTTTGAATTATATTCTCATCTTCTTGAAAAAGCACACACAATTAGCGAGCGAAATATCGAGTGTAAATTCTTCATGTTTCTTTTGTTATAAACCAATTCATGCTTATACTCTTTTGGTTTCATCTAATTGATATTACATTTAAAACTAAGTCCCATATTACGCCTTACTACCCAGTACTGTGTGTTTTCTGTTAAAGAGCTCTCTGTAGATATTTTCAAAATTACTTTTTAAGAAACAAATTATGCACAGTAATTGGCAGTTTTAAAAACAACTTTCTTACTGACCTGGCTGAAATGCAACAAAGAACAACCAGTGTTAATAAATTATTATGTTCGTAGCTAAGTTTTGGTTTGGCGCTATCCGTTAATTTATTTGTTCCTTAACCCCTTTACAGCCTGGCAAGAAAGTCTGACACGAGAATGAAAATAAGCAAATCCAGCAAAAAAAAAATTAAGCTTTGTGACGGTTCTCTATGAACCCTATTGCAGCGAGTAAATCGTAGCTGTGTGGAACATATCTTGCCTCCAAGTCAAGAAGATACTAAATTTGATCATGCCTCTAGTGTATGTACGTGTGAGACTCCAAAAAAAGTACCCACACAACACTGATACTGGTACGAAAGGGTTATGAACCCTTTACAGCCTGGAAAGAAAATCTTACATGAGAATGAAAATAAGCAAATCCTGCAATAAAAAGTTAGCCTTGTGACGGTTCCCTGGGAACCCTATTTCAGCGAGCAAATCGTAGCTGTGTGGAACGTGTCCAGTCCTCCCACTCAAGAAAACAAGAAATTGGATCATGTCTCTGGTCTACGTAAGTGTGACATCCTCAAAAAAGTACCCATACAACTACTGATACTGTTACCAAAGGTGTTACATAATTACATAATACTGTAGTGTATGAAAGTAGCCTACAATATTGGAATTCACCTCGTCGAGAAGATCCATTGTTATTTAAGTAACAGACAATTTTGTTTGCACTTCGTGTTGCACTACCTTGTCATTACGTTGTCATTAGAATGTGCACAAAGGGCTTGCACACGTGTTTCACCAGTTATGCGCATCTTCTTCTAGATGCTGGTTGTCGTTTCCATCTTCCGCATGACATTGTTCGTCAATTGGGCGATAAGTCTGTCCTCCTGTCCGGTGTTTTTCAATTTTTGCAGGAGGTACAGATGTATGACAAGATTTAGATTAGGGGTTGAATAATATCTCTGTAATGTGTGGTGCAGTGGCAACCCGGACCACTGCACTGTGACTGAGGTTGGCGCTAATGACCAAGCTGTCGACGCGCCATTAAGCCTCATCTCCCCCCCCCCCCCTCAAGTGCTGAACTGGAAAAGCATCGAATGAAGGATTTCTGTTAGTATTTCTTTTCTGTAGTGGCTATATTCACGTCACACCGATGATTGAGGAGTCTTGTTAAAAGCCAGCATTACAGCGCACAACGTAATTCTAAACCGTGTAAAAACTTATTAGTCGATTTAAAATGATTAAAAGGCTTTTATTAAGATCAATGAGCGGCAAGTGTCAACTGCAGTCTTAACATGTAGATGACCGTTTCTACACGGGAAAATGGGCTTTCGAAAATATATCTTATGAATAACTCTTTACTGGAACTTATTCTTGTAGGCCAAAACATGATTCAGCCACGTCATTGAAAGAAACACGATGAAGCTAAATGTTTTTGTTCTAAGAACACACTATGGCTTGGTTGTTTTACCCATGGTTATTCATTGTTGTGCATCAAACTATGTTTGATAGTGTAAGCTTCAATTACTTTGTGGTTGCACGGATAACGCTTAAAAAATTGTGTTTCTGCTGACAAAGTACGAACTAAGTTCATAAATTTTACAAAGTATTTTTTATGTTTGATAGGATTATTCCCTATCTTTGGCACACACACACGAAAAAAACAATGGATATACACAGTTTAAACGGTCATGTATGATGCCTTGTAAATAGTTGTATATCCGTCTGTTTATTGTGACCAGGATAGGGAATAATCCTATCGAAAACTAAAAATACTGTGTCGAATGCATGAACTTGTGGCGCATCCTTTGCTATCAAGAGAAAAAAAAGTATGTTTGATCGCTTTGCTTCCTGATGTTGCTAATACACTTAGGTTAATGATAGTGATTGATACTTTTCTTTTTTACCCTTTTTACAGAAAGTGAACTTTTGGATAACTTTGGGAATTACATCTGCGGCATTTGCTCAGCCTCATTTCGCTACTTGGTATCCCTGCGCCATCATCAAAACATCCATGAAGAACGTTTCAAATGCCTCCAGTGTTCAAAGTGTTTCAACAGTAACGCCAATTTACAAGTACATGCTGACTCACACATTCCATTAGAGGAACGGCAATCGCAGAATATTTGCCCTTATTGTTATTTACCCCAGCCCACACATCGGCAGCTGAGGAGGCATGTGAAAACAGAGCATGGCAGAAGACTGCCAAGACCTAGCACAGTTACTTTTTAAAAACTGGGCAATAGCCATCTATTTATTAAAAGTTAGGCAACTGCCAATTAAATCAACGTATTAGGCTTATAGTTCAGGGATGTTTGTAATAATGATGTGGTAATTTGGATTGCCATACTCTTTCCGTAACAATGACGTGCAGTTACCCCACATTTACTTTTATACAAAATTTAGAAGGGAACTCAACTTGAAGTCATAGATGGTTTACACGGCAACAGATGAGTTGTGTGAGTGAGCGAGTATGGGTTCTCCATTGCTGTGCAAGTATTTTAATTGTAATTAACTGTGACGTGGTATTTTCTTTCAATTGAGTCATAACAGCAATGTATTGTTTTTACTCACTACGTTGTGGAGCCGAGTGTTTTTTAGCAACAGTTCATATACTTCAGCAAGCCTTTGACTCAAAGTATAAGTTAAACTGTACACGTAAACTATGTTTTATTCCACAAATAATTACGTCACAAAGTTTTTTTCCCGCTTTTTTGGAACCAAAGGTTGATAAGCTATTTTGTATAATTTCTGTTGCAGCACATCTGAGAATCGATTTAGCAAGCACAATACAAAGATGAGTGATAATAGACCCAGTAGTATGAGGAGAGTAATTTGCTAATTTCTTCTTTTACGATGTCTATGAGTGTTGTATTCGTTTTTCAAACCACGTACTACGTACTTTTCCTTTTCAGTGCCCGCTTACTCGATCTTCACTTCCCTCTTACTCGTTCTTCACTTACTTCACAGAATGTCATCAATACGCAGTAAAAGATGTTGACGTTAGCTAACAGAACTTACAGCTTTCGTTACACTAAAAAATGCACATAAACATGTTAACAGCAATGGGTGGTCTTGAACTATCGTTACTATGTTTATTGGCCTTACGTAGCCTTAGCTGTGTAGGCATCAGATTTTTCACATAATGTATTTAGTGTAAACAGTCTGTACTGTTGATTGATTAATTACTGAAGGCTGGAACTTGACGTAGACGATTCATAATTTGTATGATTAGGAATGTTGTTCAGGAAGAAGTGTGAAGTGTTTTTACGGAGGCAAAAAAAATTCCCGGGCGGAATCGATGTCCTTGCTAGAAACACAATACGTTTCATAAAAATGACTATCACGCGCTAGTTTGAGACTGAAACGTGCAAGTTAGTCCGCGTAAGAGCGAAACTTTTGGACAGCTTGGTGGCAATATCAGTATGACCATACAGTTTAATCTTACGATGAATACACTTCCTAGTAATATAAATTTTAAATCAATGAATTTGTGTGAGTATTAAAACACTTATTGTGCAATAAAACTGGATTGATAGCACAAGATGGCTAGTGAAATTAACATGATCACTAATTGCGACGAAATCCTACCATAACTTATTACGGCAATTAGAAATATTATCGCTTGGCATTTCTTTTGGGTACACTTGGAATTTTTGTTAGGTGGGGTGTAAATAACCCAAGTGTTGCAGTGCTACTTTTCTCATTTCCTTGCCTGCTTTTTGTCGATGATTATGCATGCAAAGATCAACTTACATAGAGGATCCACTTACATTCACTGGGATCTCTTTCATAGGATATTTAGTCGTGGGTTTAAGGCCCTATCAGGGTTTGAAATAAGAACTTGAGGTACCAGGATAGATTACTAATAATTCTGATACACGTTTAATAAACGAACGTTCAGCGTACAGTTGATGGGGTACGACAACTAATAATAATTTTATTGTATATTTGTTTACTTGAGAATAGCGCGTGCCGCCTTCCCGAAATATTTATTTAGTTGAGTTATTTATTTGCTGAACATTTATCCTATTATGTGTATTCATTGGTAAGGTGTGTGTATCGCTTAATTGCTGTTTTTTAAACTGACAACAAAAGCAAGAAGTAGGCTATGGGCACGTTTATAAATAATGCTTGACGTACCCACGCTTTCGCATCGGGTTGTCGATTTAAAAAAACAACAATTGTGTGATACACACAACTTATCAATGAATGCACATTTTTGTTTTACACTGTTGTAAACGTGTTAACGGAAATAACTGTTAAATCATTTAAAGTTATTTCTGTTGACACGTTTACAACAGTATAAAACAAAATATTCGAGCAAACTAAAATTCGAGCAAACAAAAATTTGCGTGAAGCGAAAATGATCTGCACCCTGGAAAAAATAGCTGGAGAAGGGTTGTCCCGTGTACTTAACTGCCCAAACTAGTCGATCATAAGGGTTTTATCACGTCCAAACCAAGCATATTTTATTTCTGTTATTATTTTAAAGGTGTCTCGAAACCCATATGTAAATTTGTGGCGCGAAAAACCTCACTCTCATCTCCTCGTCAGATACAGGTCAAAAGAACTAATAATAAAATGGTGCGTACAAAATTGCTCAGGGCATAATGTATTAAATTCCATGCGTGGAGCCAACGTGCAAAGCCACTTCCAAGGAGCTGCCAAAAATATGTTTAGTAAAAGGCGGTGGCAAAAGTTGCTCCCTGACTGGGAAAAAACTCACGAATGCATGAAAACACAGTTGAATTTTTTTTAAAGCACAGGTTAATTTAATTTTAAGCACCCTATTTAGTGGCTTGTTCACCTGAAATACGTACGAGACAATGGGAAAATTCTTCACTAAGTTCATGGCTTTTGTGTGATTGACCGTGCATTGTGCAGGCTTCTAATTGTAGTCTTATTTTGCCCACTGGATCCTTGTAAGGGATCTGAGTCTGGCTAACTAAAATGTTGTGGTTTGTTGCTGTGCCGTGTTTCACATTGGCATATTTTTCATTATCTCTGACAAGGGCGCCTCTATGACATCATTTCCGAACCCCTAAGGGACACCTGTACTGTACCAGGTAACTAGATGTATACATGTGCCGTACTTTACGTAGTATATGACGCCTCTAGCCGAGTTTGTTTCAGGGTTGTAGAGATATTCGTGTAGATTTAGGCAGCACGTGGGTATGAGAATAACGGTATTGTCCAGTTGATCGAATGGTAACGAGAACTGAGGATGAAATTTAGAGGGGGGGGGGGAGCAGTAGAGTAGCTACGTTAGGTTGGACCCGTGTAAAATTACCCCTTGAGGGCCCCCTTCCCCTTAATATACAGGATGGCCCATAAAACACGCAAGAGCTGAAAAATTTCTAAGTGTATATTTTTCTAATTTTTGTGTATTTTACTGAAAATAAGCACCACTTTTTCGTACTCCAGTAAAGTGGTACCATTTTCACTTTTCTAAAAAAAATTTGGAAAAAACGTAGAGTTAGAAATTTTTCAGCTCGTGAGTTTTTTTATGGGCCACCATATTATTTTAATGATAGGGGAGGCTCGATTCTCGATATTAATTTTTTTTAATTATGCTTTTACAGAGGCAATTAGAGCTTTTTTTTTAATGTAAATAATTTTTTCTTTCGGGGGGCCCAAGCTTGGCCGGGGGTCTCCTGAAGCATTCTGTTACCCTTGTCACCCTATAGCTACGCCACTAGGGGGTGGGGGTGGGGGGTGGAGAGTCGTAAAAGCAACGCAATGGTGTGTTGTGGTTTTGAATGGAATTTGTTTTTGTGTATTCGTGAATTTTACATTGAAACTGTATTTTTATGTATACGTGAGTTTTTGCAATGAAACTGCTTTTATGTATTTGCGAGTTTTGCAATGAAACTGTGCTTTTATGTATTTGTGAGTTTTTGCAATGAAACTGCTTTTATGTATTCATGAGTTTTGCAAAGATACTGCTCTATGTATTTGTGAGTTTTGCGCACTCTTGGACTATTAAATCCAAATTACGTGTTGGTGCTTGGTTTTTTCTTGTTTTAAAAATTGTGGATTTGGCTGAAATGTTGGTTGGTTGAGTCTAATTTTTCAATTTTGACAGTTACTGAAAATACTCTAAAATGAGTGCTCCCTGAACACGTGATGCCCTCAAACTTAGTTGTAGCTTAATAAATTGGATGTTAGGAGGACATCCCGTTGTCCAGGGATCGTTCATCTCATTTACCACCTCTTATCTTCTTGAAATACTGAAAAATTCTAAACAAATAATGCTAGAATATACTTAAAATGCTGCCATTTTCCAGAAGTGATTATGCCCTCTGTTGTTGATAATCCCTGGTCGCTTGGCGCTTTGGTCCAATTCCCGAGAACGTCTTATAAAATTCGAGAAGACGAAAATTGGTGCTGAATTTAGTTAAGGTTCTGTGCGAAATATTTGGGATTGTGTCTTTTTTAATCTGCAATGTTTTCGCCTTTTTTCTTTTATAATCAGTTAAAGACTTGCACGGGTAGCCACGAACACTAGGACGTCAGATTCGTTAGGCGTCTTGGTCCCGGTTGTACATCTCTGGCTTCTTACAGACCCATGTTCGATTCTGGTGAAGGGAAGTGTATATGTACGGGTTTTTCCCCGGTAGTTTCCCGCCCGTTGCATGAGGGTTTTCTTCGGATACTCCGGTGTTTCCGCCCTCATGCGGCAAAAAACATCCGAAATAAAGGTGGTACTTTCACTTAACGTCTGCTGCTTGGGCCTTCAAAAAGCGGGTTTTTTGTGGGGTTTTTACGGGTTTTCCTCTGGCTGTTTTCCGCTCGTTGCATGAGGGTTTCCTCCGGGTAATCCGGTTTTTTCCTTCATGCGGCAAAAAACAACCAAAATCATGGTGGCCCTTTCCACTTAACATCTCTCACCTTGGCATTCAAAAAGCGGGTTTTTCGTGGTGTTTTTACGGGTTTTTCTCTGGTCGTTTCCCGCCCGTTGCAGGAGGGTTTCCTCCGGGTAATCCGGTGTTTCCTCCCTCATGCGGCAAAAAACAACCGAAATATAGGTGGTAATTTCACTTAACGTCTGCTGCTTGGGCCTTCAAAAAACGGTTTTTTTGCGGGTTTTTTACGGGTTTTCCTCTGGTTGTATTCCACTCGTTGCATGAGGGTTTCCTCCGGGTACTCCAGTTTCTTCCTTCATGCGACAAAAAACAACCAAAATCATGGTGGCACTTCCCACTTAACACCTCTTACTTTGGCATTCAAAAAGCGGGTTTTTCGTGGGGTTTATCGGGTTTTTCTCTGGTTGTTTCTCGCCCGTTGCAGGAGGGTTTCCTCCGGGTACTCCGGTTTCCTCCCTCATGCGGCAAAACACAACCGAAATGATGACTTTACTCTCTACTGAACATCTCCCGCTTCGGCCTTCAAAAAGCTCTAAGCTTATTGGCCTACACATTCTTTCTGTGTTATTCTAATATTCAGCTTTTATTAACAATTGTGGGTCGTACTTCAGTCGTCTTTTTTTACTTTTTACTCTGTATTTACAGATCGCCTCTTCGCGACAATAAATTTTCTATTTGTCTATTTATTATTTTATTTAATCTTTTTCATTTTTTCAGATGCATGCGAAATTGCCTGTGAGTACTGTGGACGTCGATTCCGAAACCGAAAATATCTTCAACAGCACAAATACATTCACAGTGACAAATACAAGTGCCACTTGTGCAACAGTTGCCTTAATTCCGCACCAAACTTGCGTTCACACATGTGGCGACATCTGACGCCGGAAGAGAGACGTGCCATGAATACGTGTGCTCCCTGCAAAATGGCCTTCACTTCCATTGAAGAACTCAACTCTCACCTTCATCTTAAACATGGACAATTTTTTTAACCTAAGTCAAGAATGGAACGTGTATGGTGTTCTAGTCAATGGCGAAATAATAAAAAAATGAAGTTTTGAGAGTTTGTGTTACTTGCGTTTATGAAAACAGCAATACTTAAAGTAATGAAAATGTTGGAAAAGAAAGTCTGACCAAGTGGCACAACCAAGTTGGGAGGGGCGGGGGAATGAGTATTTGCCATTCCCCTACGAATTGTGAATTCAAAAAAATGTGGTATAAACAAATAAGGTATTTTTTACAGGTAAGAAATTCGGAAAATTGTCTTATTAAACGTTAAAAGAAATGTGGTATAAATAAACAAATAAGGTATTTATTGCAGGTGAGAAATTAGGAAAATTGTCTTTTTAAGCGTTAAGAGAAATGTGGTATTAGTACACAAATAAGGTATTTTCCAGGTAAAAAATTCGGAAAATTGGCTTTTTAAACTTTAAGAGAAATGTGTATAAGTATACAAATAAAGCATTTATTGCAGGTAAGAAATTCGGAAAATTGTCTTTTTAAACTTTAAGAGAAATCTGGTATAAGTATACAAATAAGGTATTTATTGCAGGTAAGAAATTTGGAAAATTGTCTTTTTAAGCGTTAAGAGAAATGTGGTATAAGTATATAAATAAGGTATTTTGTAGGTAAGAAATTCGGAAAATTGGCCTTTTAAACTTTAAGAGAAATGTGGTATAAGTATACAAATAAGGTATTTATTGCAGGTAAGAAATTTGGAAAATTGTCTTTTTAAGCGTTAAGAGAAATGTGGTATAAGTATATAAATAAGGTATTTTGTAGGTAAGAAATTCGGAAAATTAGCCTTTTAAACTTTAAGAATTGTGGTATAAGTATACAAGTAAGGTATTAATTATAGGTAAGAAAATCGGACAATTGTCTTTTTAAACGTTTCAAAGGCATTGCTGAAAAAATAATCTAGAAAAACTACTTTTCACACTATCGACTTAATTCATCTACCTGTTGAATTCTCTCATCTTACAGTTCAGAAAATCATAACGAAAACCTGTCTAAATGCTTATTTATTTTTAAATAGAATTATTAAAACATGTTAAAATGCTACTCACAGCTCTAGCGACGCCATGGCCATACTGTGAGATAAGAGCGCAACAGGAAAACCTGATTTTGGCCAGAACATTAGTAAACGGAAATTATATCTGGATACACAAGTTGTTGGTAGCGGTTTCTGATGTTTAGCAGTAGCGAGCGTGGCAGTGCGAGGAAGGCACGCAATTTGGAAAAAAATTACCATCCATTTATTGAACAGCGACCTTGATTTAAAAAATATGATTATTTTCCGTAAAATTTAAAGATTATTGTAAATCAAGGTTGCTGTTCACGAGTAATTTTTACCCCAAATTTTAGTAATTTTTACCGCTGCGGCTAAACATATAAGATCAGAAACAGCAACCAAAAACTTGTCTATCCAGATATAATTTTCGTTTACTAATGTTCTAGTCAAAATCAGGTTTTTTTGTTGCGCTCTTATCTTGCAGTACGGCGTCGGCCTCACTATGGCTGTGAGTAGCGTTTTAACATGTTTTGATAATTCTTTTTAAAAATAAACAATTGTTTGAGCATGTTTTCGTTATGATTTTCTGAACTGTGACAAGGAACGGATTCGACAGGTAGATGAATTAAGTCGATAGCATGATAAGTAGTTTTTCTAGATAATTACCGCTGAAAATTAGTTCTTTTTCAGGGCGATGGAGTACTCTTATAACACTGCCTTTCCCACACCCTATAGCTTAATTTCTCGGACCCATTTGAAATTGTATTTCCTTTGCTTACTCCCCCCCACCCTCAAAAACCTTACCTGGTGCTTGATTGCCTTGTCAGTTTTACCACAATTCAGCTGAACATTATATTTCATCTAACGAGTGGATGTATTGGTAAGGTGTTATATTAGTAATCGGTTGTAGGTCTTTTTCACCACTTTGATTCCGATTTATTCGAGCGATGTTATCTGGATTTGCACTGGTAAACCGGCTTGGCATCAAATCACTGACATATACTGCCTTATCAGTTTTACCACATTTCTGCTTATCAGTTTTACCACAATTCAGCTTTCATCTGACGATTGGGCGTATCGGATAAGGTGGTGTAGCAATAATCTGCTGGTGGTCGTTTTCACCACTTTGAATCCCATTTATTCGACAACATTGACATTCTACCTTATCAGTTTTACCACACTTCAGCGTAACATCCTATTTCATCTGACGAGTAGGTGTATCGCATAAGGTGGTGTAGCAGTAATTGGTTGTAGGTCGTTTTCACCACTTTGAATCCGATTTATTCGCGGGACGTGACCTGGATTTGAACTGGCAAACCATCCTTCATCAAATCATTGACATTATACCTTATCAGTTTTTACCACAATTCAGCTGAACATCGTATAAGGTGGTGAAGCATTAATCCGGTGTAAGTCGGTTTTCACCACCTTGAAACCGGAGAACGTCAATAAACGAAACGTAAGTGCATTAAGGTGGCTTACGTTATTTCTGGAGAATTATTTCTACCGTTGGCATAGTTCCCCTTACAGGTATGTTATCTGGTACAGTTCCAAAAGCCCACCTTAAACAGTTTTAAGCGACTATAAACCGATTGTAAGCAACCTCCTTTGTAAACAATTTTAAGCGATTGTTAAATTGCTTAACCGAGTTCTTGAAACGGCCAGAGTATTGCATACTACGCTAAGTTTTTATCGTTGGGTTGGAGTTTTAAATTTAGTTTTGATCAAATTGGATCAGTTCACGCTCATGTGAACTCCCCTCCTTTGTTTTTATTAACTTTGGGTTAAACTATCCTACCAAGTTTTTATTATTATTATACATATTTTTTTAATCGTAAATAGATTTACTTCTCAATTCAGTTTTCAACTTTCACTACAACTGTTTCATGCATTTCATTGTTTTACCTGATGACTTTCAGGCTGGATATCAGCGACCTCCCAGGATCCTTTCCTGACCCGCGTGCAACTGCATCAAACTTTCTATTACTATTACCTAATAAAAGATTTCATTTAAAAAGGATTCATTCAAATACAATTTCATATACAGGGTGAGTCAAAAGTATCGACCCAGTAGAGTTTACAGCCGCATGATTCGGTTTAGCCACCAAACAATCATCGATCAGTGGTCAACACGAAGGGGGCCATTAAGATCATCATGGGGTGCCCCCGACCCTTCCCTCCTCAAATAAATTTTTTACGTCCGGTTCCTTTAGAAGTAGGGCATTGGCTTCTATTTGAGATAAGTGCGGGCAATTAATTCGTGGTGAATGCAGAAAACAGCACGTAAATCGGTCAACAATAGCATGAGCTTTGACCAAAATACGTTGGTACACATGTTGGCTTCAGTGCATAAAATAATACCCTGAGTAGTTTTGTAAAATGGTTGAGTGCATGTAATAAAGTTGCAGTATGGGATAGCAAACGTAACATAAGTGATAGGGGTTCGGCTAGCTCATGTTTGTGCAGGTGTTTGTAGCACATGTAACAAACTGGTGTTCGACCTTGAAGCGCCTGTCGAGGTTTGAACAATATTTCAACAAATGTGCTGTTTGCCATAGAAACGAACGGTCTATGCCAACTAGTAACTGGAGCCTCCCTTCCCGGAAAATGAGTGAGCAGGAAAGAAGTCCTCCCCACCCTGTCCCCCTTAAATAAATCTTCCACTTCCGGTTCCATTAGGTCGAATGCCGGCGGCTACATGTGCAACAAACATGAGCACAAACATGTCCTAGCCACACACTTCATCAACATCGTTATGTTTGCGATTCTTTACTGTAATTATTACACACAGTCAACCAATTCTCACAACTGCTAAGGTTATTATTTTATGCCCTGAAGCCAACATTTGCACTAACGTGTTTTGGTCATAGCTTATGCTATTGTTGACCGATTTACCTGCTGTTTTCTACATTCACCATGAATTAACTGCCCTCACACATCTCAAATTGGGACCAATGCCCTATTCCTAAAGGAACTGGAAGTAGAAAATTTATTTGAGGGGGGAATGGTCTGCGGGCACCCCTTAATGATCTTAATGTTTGGCCCCCTTCGCCGTGACCAACGAACGATGATTGTTTGGTGGCTAAACCAAATCATGCGGCTGTAAACTCTACTGGGTCGATCCTTTTGACTCACCCTGTGTACTTCCCGCCAAAGTTATTTAATCTCAAACTACGAAAACTGACACTGCTTATTCATTGCCTTGATGGACAGTTTAATTAATGAATTAATTAATTTAATTTAATTATCTTATCTGAACAGTCGGCTTTATGAGTTTTGTATTAGGTTTTCTGACATCGGTATTTTACGATTGATTTACAGGTTACACGCTTGAGAGCAGAGGCAAGATGTACATGTGCAGTTTTTGCAACCAGCAGTTAAGAACATACAACACGTTACAAGCACATCGAAATTTCCATATGGAACGTTTCAAATGTGCTACATGTGGACAATGTTGCTATTCTCGTGGAGGACTTGACATTCACAGCAGGAAGCACCAACCAAAGTAACCTGTTTGACACAATTGTAATGTTTGTGACAAACTTCAACTCTGTGTGGGAGTTCCGTAATCATCACAGAGAGGAAGACTCACAATCACCACAGAGAGGAAGACTCGCATTCATCACAGAGAGGAAGACTCGCAATCACCACAGAGAGGAAGACTCGCAATCATCACAGAGAGGAAGACTCGCAATCACCACAGAGAGGAAGAC
>JAHWFP010206128.1:0-15365 GCA_023313725.1 Lithobius niger | reverse complement strand
GCCAGCGCCGCTTAAATCAGAATGGTATATGAATGGTGCTGCAGTGTAGCGGCAGAAAGTGGAACGTGTCAAGTACCAGAAACCGACACATGGCGGTGCTGTAAATCTTACTCAGCGAGCCGTGGAATTAACCAACGCGAAAGCGGGCCGGCCGGACCAGCAGTGGACTCAATCGGCACTGGCCGCTTGAATTTACCAATGCGAAATCGGTATTAAACTTCGACAGCTACTGTACCACATTTCCAGCATGACAGATGGTTTTCTCAGAACAGCTCTTCTATCGTAAGTAGGGAGTGGGGACTGACAAAGTTCAGGGACTGGAGATTATAGTGTGAACTAAACCAGAGCCCCCTAAGAAAGAAAGGCCGAGTCAGTGCCTGCAAAACCGCGCACAGAAAACATTGCGCAATCCGTCGAAACGGCCGCTAGATGGCAGCTAAGGCATGTGCCGCTTTCTGCGACGAAAGCATGGCCAAGACTACTGTCGCGTGCATTCAGGCTATTTAAAATAAAAATGGTAAATTGTTGTGTGCCTTTCTGCAAGAATATTAACTTGAAAGGGTGTGAATTACCATGAATTATCCTCAAACCACTACTTTACGAACCGATGGCTGGAAAACATTAGCCTAAAAGGTTGGATCAGCCACCTGACTGGTAAATACAAATGAAACTTGTCGGCATTTTCGTATTAGTTTAATTTTTCAAGGATGACGTTGTCCTTTGGGACTATTAGAGAACACACAAGGAAATTAAAATAATAAATGACGTTGTAGTTAATTAATAGGCTATAAAAATATTGCTGATATTTATAATTTGGATTTACGTTGAAATATTCCATACCCCAATTTGATAATCGACGAAAAAAAAATTTGTCAACCATCAATAAACAAAATGAACACAGTGATTTAAAAAATATCTCAGCTCAAAGTTTAAAAAAAAAGTGAAAATAGTGACCGTGTTTCTAGATCCAAAATCCAATTTTCTTTTTTTTTAAAGATTCTTTTTTTTTAACTTAGAAATTGGGTGGAAAAAAAACGAAAAATAGGAGCCACTTTATCGGATTCAGATTCGCTTTTGGGGACATCGTCGCTATTTTCACAACTTTTTTTTTAAACTTTCGACTGAAAAAAAAAGTTTGAACACAGAAAAAGTTATTGTTTAAACTATTTTTGAATCACGGAACTGTCAAACGTCACGCCGAGTCGTAAAGTATCAGACTGTGAAGAAAAAAAACTAACGTATACATTTACACTTATTCGTTTCTCTCAGTCTGACGGGACGAATATTTATCCATTATTCTGCACAACTTGAGCAGCAAATGACAACAATCAGATGAAAAAAAAACAGATAAAACTGAAATAGAAAACCAGTAGGAATGGAACTGTCGAAAACAAGTTAAAAAGACATGGCCCTCTCAAAAAAAAAAAAACGTTCTTGGGCATTAGACCTACAAAGTGAGTTGGCAATTTATGCCAATTTCCGCCTATAATTTTTTTTTTCAAATGAAATGTAGTTTTGGGTGTATCTGTCTGCTTAATTCTCCTATTATTCTGGGTATTGAAGTAAATTTTGTGCACAAAATTATGAAACTGTCGAATTATTTAAAGTCACCGACATAGCTTGATTTCTAACAATTTAAAGCAGTCACTATAAATCAGTGCAGGACTAATAATGAAGTACGAGTTGTTGTTCAGAGTAATTCTTATTTTTTAAAATTATTACTATACGTTTTTCTTTGTTCGTATCTAATTTAAGCTTTTACTTAAAATATCAACTTGATTTAGGTAGCTACTGTCTGTTTCTAGTCGCTAAAAGTCGAGAAAACTAGCAGCCGTGAATGCTAACTTAGCGCTGAAGTGGCACATGCCAGGAGCGCCCTCCTGCGGCGAACTGTAGCGACTTACTGTGCGCGTTTTCCAGCATTACGGGAGCTACGGTTGACTCGGCCTTTCTTTCTTAGGGGGCTCTGACTAAACTTACATTAAATTAAAGTGAAGCAAACTTTTAGTGAAGAGCCTTCTTCATCCCCGGAGTTCAAAGAGTAAGTTTAATTTCATAATTTATAATATCTGTTTGTACATTTATTCATACGGTACTCTTGACTTTTTTGCATTATTTAACACTGGACGGTGATGGTAGAGGAAATGAGTCTGCTTGAGCAACTCGGGGGTCGTAACGCTACCTGGCACTGTGAGTCCTAAATCCATACTGGTTTCTGGCATTTCTTCTGCATTTTCGTTGTTCAATCAGTGTACTTCTAATCTTGCATGCGTTGAGAGCTCTTACGTACTCTAATCGGAGAGAACAGCACTTGAGGATGACGTGTTGTTGGTTTTGACACCGACGGAGTTCCGTAGAAAGGATGGCGGAAGTCTCACGCCGGAAAGACCACTTCCCCTTGAGCAAGGTGTTCGTACGCAACTACAAGAAAGGAGATAATTGTCATTTCTACAGGAAACCAACAGGTGCTACATAGAAAACACGGTGTAGTCAGGTCCTACAATTATTATGTTCTAAAATAGCCCTTCTTCGAAATTTGAAATATTATACAGTTTTGTAATCAGCAGGCCAAGAGCAATCTGAATACCCCATATTATATTTGGATCCATCTATTTTACCGTGGCCGTCTCATAAAATGGCAGACAAATATTTGTTTTTGGATTTTTCCTCAAAACGATTTAAGTAAGGAATTCGAGCACAAAGTTAATTTGATGTGGTCTCACAAAAAAGTTCTCCGTAACAGATTACAGTAAAATGTTTTGCCTTAATTGGGGAGTGTTGTTGGTTGATTGTGCAGTACCACACTTCGTATCTTATTATAATATCGGAGGCCGGCTAAAAGGAAAGCCTAAAGGAAAACCACTTCTCCCCTCCTCGTGCCCGCATTGAAAATGCACTCTCCCACTCTACCTGCAGCCAAAAAGGAGCCAGGCATGAGTGGTCGATCAGTCGTCGGGAAAATGTCCCGGGAAATGTGACCGGAAATGTGACCAGCCTCTAGTATTTAATGAATTTCAACTTTCAACTGTTACTATGTCTAATAAAAATAAATAGACTTAATCAGGCTCATATCTTGGCTCATACAAAGTGTGGTGACCTGCTTATTTCACAAGCTCAATAAAAACGCTTTCCTGTGATTAGAAACTGAGGTATATTCGTCGGTTAATGCACTTGATTACTCTTGGGAGTGTAAGTTTAAAGGCAATTACATCCATTTTGACATGCATGTTCGACTTTTGGGTCACTGACACAATAACTAAACACAAGCATTGCGGTAAGAATACGTTACGTACGTCCGATATAATAATTTAATTAGTGCATCACCAAAACACGACACGGAGGTCGCCATTGTTTTTTTGGAACGCGTAGAAATTAATGCCGACAGACGGATCTCTTCGATTTCGACTCGCAGCCGATTGAGATAGTGTATTGACTGTGAGGAGCTCAAGGGTCTGACGGCCTTAGCTGGCCACTACACTGCCGGCCAGCTAAGGCGGTCGGACTTTTGAGCTCCTCAGTCAATACAGCTATCTCAATCGGCTGCGAGTCGAAACCGAAAAGTGACATTTGTTGGCATTAATTTCTGAGCGTTCCAGCAAAACAAAGGTGATCTCCGTGTCGTGTTTTGGTGTTGCAGTAATTAAATTGTTATATCGGACGTAAGTAACGTATTCTTACCGCAATTCTTATGTTTAGTTATTGTGTAAGTGATCCAAAAGTCAAACATGCATGTCAAATTGAATGTAATTGCCCTTTAATTTAGAATTGGACGAATTCTTCTCAAAGTAACTGGCTAAATTCCTGTCCCAAAAAACGCGAAATCAGTGCAGAAACCAAAGCGAAATCGCCGTAGGTTCCCTAATATTTGTTCCCCAGTTTTTTCCAACAAAAAAATAATCCCCTGTCAAAAACTCACCTAATTGTAATTATACCAAAACATTTTTTTGGTGTTATTGTGAAAAGTATTGAATGACCTTTCAGATGTCCTATGTGCATGTGTCTACATTATTAATACCATTAGCAAGTGAGGACTATCTACAGCATCGACGGCAATGTGGCATGATAAACAGCTCGCAATAGGTCTATTCTGCAATAGAGTAAAGGAAGCCACCAAAGGGAACTGTGCAATTGATGGGCTAGACGTTTTGCCGACCTTCGACAGGTTACCAGCTAGTTTGTTTTAATTAGTAATGGCTTAGCAGCAGTTTAGAGTTCTCATTCATTACAAACATGCACTAGTGTGGCACTAGACAATCGATTACAGCTCAGTATGTGTCATTTTACAGTAAAACAGTTTTGGTGGTCTTATTGGCAAGACTGCATCTCCACCTTTCAGATGAGCCTTTTTATATTAATTTCTGATAAAGGGCAACGATTTTCACTTGCGCATATTACCTTTTGGTCATTTACACCACAACGGATACAAAAGGAGCAGCAGGACCACATGACATACGTTTACTGCAACAATTTCATTGCTGCATCACCACAAGACCCTTCGATAGTTAAACACGGATGCAAATCTATTTACATTGCTTTTTGGACTTACATGTCAGACTACCTGAGCAGAGAATTGAACCTACTACCTTTTGAAACTGTGTCAGTATGGCATAGTAGTAGGCCTGCGGCCATTGATTTCAAAAGGTCGTGGGTTCAATTCCCCGCTCAGGCAGTCTGACATGTAAGTCCAAAAGGCAACGTAAATAGGTTTGCATCCGTATTTATTTAACACTTCTCAAGCCCATTTGGCTTTCCATCCTGCGTTTTATCACATAGATATGCGCGAGTTTTAGCTTGGAACGTGCCGAAATAATAAGCAATAGATGGAGCCACTATTCGAATTTCAGGGACGACTAAGGTAGCTCCATGACTGGTTCGCTCACCCATCTGGCAAACACTACCACTTAGCTGGCTGCTTTTGAGCTACGTCAGTCGGCTCTGGAGTTTGCACTAACAGCTCCAACTGTCGTTAATAATTTCTACACATTCCTTGTTAAAAATGGCGCCTGTTGAAGCATCTTGGGGTGACGCAGTGCTGAAATTGGTGTATTGAACGTACGCAAAGTGTTCTCACCACTGCTTTTGTGTCCAGTTCACCCAAACTGTGCAAGTGACCCAAACTGAATACAAATAAAAATCTGCGCAATTACCCTTTAATTAACCTTTAATAATGGCTCAGTAGCAGTTCAAGTCGAAAGTCTTTAGGACTACTAACTGAAAGTGTGGTAGTAGAGTAGATATTAGGGTAATCACCTTAAAGCAGCTCATCGTAAGTAAAAAAAAAAAACTCCTCGTGTAACAGAATTTAACTTTCTTTAACTTTGTAAGGAAGAATTCCTTTGTCGGATCAGCAGTATTTACCAGAAAAGAAAAAAACTGATTTCGTCTGCAATTTTACGATATGACCACCACAAAACAGGTAAATCCAGAAGTGTAAAAATTTGTGTATTGAATTTTTTCAATAATTTTTTTTTTAAGTGTGACTAATCTTTTTTTTTTTAATCTCGAATTCTTTAATAAAAAGAGGAAAAAATATTCATGATAACAGTTTTTTTAGTCTTTTTCCAAGGTATCTCAAGAACGATTTGGGCTATCGTCAAGTGGTAAAAAGCGTTGCAAAGCTCTCAAAACGACGCTTCCAATGGTGCACTTGATTGTCGAAATCCGTTAAAATATGAAAAAGTTATGTTGCCCTATTTTTTAGCAACATTAAAAAAAAAACCTCCTATTCTAAAGTTTGTTCCACATTATGTTTGCAGAAAACTGACTGTATGACGCCACGTTTCCTTGAACTACGAGTGCAAAAAAACACGGAAATATCCCACTTGTAGACTCTAACAGTCACTGTGTAGAGTCTACAAGTGTGATATCCACATGTTTTTAAATTCGTACTGCAAGGAAACGTGTCGTCATGCGGTCAGTTTCCTGCAATCATAATGTGGAACAAACTATACCAAGGGTTTTCAACATATCAAAGGGTTTTAGCGAACGTTAACCATTCCTGGTCATCTGCCCGACGAAGCCCTAAGCCTCTCTTTTAACAATGAAACGATGTAACAACACTGACGCTATAGAGCAGCTTCAAGTGACGTCATATTGGCTACGAGATACAATTTGGAGGTAATAGCTACAAGGTGCACTAGATTAAAATGTACGGGAAAAAACGGCACTTCTAGTCAAGACAGTGATTTAAGAGCGGATTTCTTAGGCTTAAAATAACGTTGTTTTCTCCAACAACAAATATCGCGCGTTAAAGGCTTAAGAAATCCAGTCTAATAGCATTGGCTTCAGTAAAACGCTGTTCTTTTCCCACACCAGTGCACCTTGCAGCTAACCCAGTTACTGGCTCCACCATAGAATTATACACAATAATACTACGTCGTGTCACTGCCCTATACCAAAGCGATGATGATATCACAAGAAGAGCCCAGAAGTCCAGAAGGATTGATTGTGTTACAGTAATGACTTTTATTTTTATTTAAACAAAACAAGCCAATAAAGAGCACAGCAGTAAATGACAAAATGCTTCTGTTTCGAATCTTGTCAGACTCATTTCATAAGTTTAAAATACAGAACAATACACAAAGGTAAAAGCCAAAATGAAAGGCAGACTTCCATAATCATTAGAAAAACTGGCCGGACGAAACGAGAATTTTTTTTTAATTTTAAAAACACAGCAGCTTTTTTTAAATTTTAATTTTAAAAGATTGTTTGGTTCTGTCCGTTCTTGTCGCTTCATGCTAGTGTTGTCTATAATAACGATTAAGGATGTCCGCCTTTCACTCTTGACGTTTCCCTTTGTGCAGGAAAATTTTTTTTCAATTTTTGCATTTAAATTCGCAAGAATTTGTCAGACAGGACTCGAAACGTATAGTTATTGTGTCGTGCTCTGTTGCGTAATCTATTGACTTGTTTTATTTAAATAAGGTACAAGCGCTTTTGCTTATTATTATTATATTAATGACATAGATATTAGGACCTCGATTAAATATTGAACTAAGCTCGATTAAATGTTAGAAAAAGTCGACAATTGAAGAAAACATTTGTTTCAATTGTATAAGCAAGAAAATAATTGCATTTTACACCAATGCACTTTAAAATAATACAATGTGCAAACTGTTCTCAGCCATATTTCGTTGGTTTATGCGATTACCGCGATTTTGAAGCTGGATATACCTTACTAACTTCAAAATATCAATATTTTGTAACCGAAAATTTCATTCTTTTTTTTTTTTAATAATGCATCCTGGCTGAGCAATCAAGAGTCATTGTTGTTTCTACATGATGCAAGTTTAAGAATGCCATTATTATTGAATATGGGTCAGTGGACAGTTTTGTTAACAAAATAAAAAATAAAGAGAATATTTGATACCAACCGAAGCGTCCGGCCTGCACGTGTTTATCTTGCGTACAAGCGACTCTCCTACTTTGCAACAATATTGTGCTGTAACGTGAGATGATATGTGGTGGTCTTCTGATATGTCAAACTCGTGGGAAATATTAGGACTGAGTGACGGAGATTTTTGCTGCCTGTGGACGTCAGGACGAACTACAGCCAAGCCTGCAGCCAAATAAAAAAAAAAAAGAATATGTTGTACTCTTCATGTATGCAGGGGAGTACCCTAGGTGGGGGGTGGGGGGCGTGTTTCCCAACCGGTGAGGCGGAGCAACTGCAGGGGAGGCGCGAGCTGCTGCTGGTGCCATACTATAAAGATGAGTGATAAATTTTTTATTTTTAACTTTGCATCACAAAAGAAGTTAAAATGTATGAGGAAGACGAAACTTTAATTTTTATGTAAATCTAAAGATTTTTGTGTGCAATCTGCAGACATTTTAGTCAGAATTCTACAGGCATTTTCTACCCATCTGGCACCAGTCTCATCGTAGTGTAAAAAAAATTACAGCGCAATTGGGGAGGGGGAGGGGGCGACACCATTAGATGCTAGCCCAATGGGGAGGAATACTGTAGAAACGTTGGGACCCACTGGTATAGGGGACATTAAAAAGGAGGTGAACTCTGACCCCATTTTGAATTCAAATTTTGTTTGTCTCCCCCCCCCCCCCCCCCTCACAAACATAATTCCTGGGTGTGTCACTGCATGTGAGTTGATGACAGTAATTTAAAAAAAGTAGCAGGATGTAATAATAAGTTATCACAATTACTCGTCTATATTAGGGCTACGCAACCTACGAAAACGCCTAGTAAACACTGCCCCTAATCATTTCTTATATGGACTGCTATTTTAAAAAAGTTTAGTAACCATTTGCTTTAATTATGTTGGGTTCGTCCTTTATTTATTTATTTATTTATTTTTTGCTTTCGTTCACTTTCATTATAATAATGCGCAATATAAAATGGACGAAATCAAAATGACAGTTGACGAAAGCAAAAAAAAGGACGAAACCACCGTAAAAGTCCTGTAAAACTGGTCCATATTTCGGTACATTCTGCGTTTATTCACTTTAAAATAGAGAAATTTGGAAATCTCAAAAAAAAATGTAATAACCGTAAAGAACGTCGCTAAAATAACCGTAAATAACCGTAAAGAATAACCGTAAAGAATAGTCGCTGGTTTCAATTTTGATTGGCGAAAAGGCCGATGTGTCTGAAAAATTAAAAAATGCACAAGGCTGATCAGAACCGAATTTTGCAGATTTAGACTGAAGAGCGCATTTCTCACATTCGTCCAACAAAAGTCATAATAAAAGGAAAAAATAAGTAAATAATAAAATTAATTAATATTCAGAAAATTTTAAAAGAAAAAAAATATCGCCCAACGTGGGGCTCGAACCCACGACCCCGAGATTAAGAGTCTCGTGCTCTACCGACTGAGCTAGCCGGGCGGTGAATGAAACGGCTTTTCAAACATATATATCGATAGTTTCACTAAAATTTAAAATTAATAGCGCTTTTTTTTTATTTTGTAGATATTTTTCGGAACATTTTTTTGTGCTAAGTAAAGTTGTTGAAAGCAGTATGCATACTTTCATTTGTTGGCCACGAAAGGCACAGCACAGTAGCCGGCCACACGATTGATACGCGACGCGAGGCGCGAAGATTGGGCGCGAACCGACGTAGGCACGCTTTGGCGAGCCACCCAGCGAGCAAATCCGAATACTCTATTGCCAAATAGTTAGTTTTAATGTAGAAAATCATGAACCAAGTTGGAGGAAATAAGTGCTCTTATGTTCTCCACCCATGACAAAGAAAATTCTTTAATGCTGAACAAATTTAAAGAAACAAGGCCAATAGAGACAGAAACTATAAACCAACTTCCGGAACCTAAATTTGAAGCTGTGAGGCCTCTATCTCAACTGACCTTCGGAAACATCAAAGTAGCTTCAAGAATATTTTCGTGCTCTTCCTTGCGACCCCTCCTACTCTCACCCACCAGGTTTTTCCATTAACGAGTGTTTTTACCATTTCAGCCATAGACCTTAGATTTTCTTATTGTACCGTAACATTACATTTTCTTGGATTCTTGTGACAGGACCATCATTACATACTGATACCTAAGGCATGGTCAGAAACTATCCGACAAATTGTGATCCGGTAGCACAAATTTTTTTTATGGACAGTCAAGATCCCAAACCTCAGTTTCGATTTGGGGCGTCAATCGGGTCACATAACCATCGGCGTAACTCACCATACAATACAAACGACTAGTATGAAACACGTAGAGTTAGGAAATAATATATTTAGCTTATGAAACACCGTCTGAAGAGGCGCTTCGCGCGCCTATTATATACAATGAGAATTTGTGTAATCCTAAAGAGTATGATGCAAGCATTTGTGAGGTTAGAGACCCGCACTAACACTTGGGATCCGAATATCCGCGAAAAAATATTAGCAACCGGCCCAATCTATACCGATGGCAAGGGTATAGACAATACGGTCGCCACAAAGCGACGTTGCCGAGGGCTTTGCTATCAATCATAAGTAAAGGTTACCTTTATTTTACGCAGGCCTGGCCATAGAAATTCAACGCGTCATCTGCTTAGCTTCCAATTCTGCCACCAGTCATGGTGCCAACACAGCAAAAGAACGCACTGCTCGCATGCAGATTGCACATGAATCAGGGACGATGCTAAGAGGATGAGGGCCCCATTTTTGGACGGCCCAATGACGCTCCCCACTCCCATCAGATCAAAATCAAACATTTCAACAACAAAAATTCTGGTTAATTATTGAGAGAATTACGTCAGGTTCTTCCACAGCGACGGGGAGGACTTAAAGTCATATCAAGGGGTCAAAAATTCTTAAAACGTAACCAGGCACAATTGCTCATCTCCGTTGTAGGCAACCTCAGTGTAGCCTTGTAGCGACTACTAAGTGTTGAAAAGTCAGAATCTTTCTTTTCAGCCGAATTTAAAACATTCCCAAAAAAATGGGGTTGGAAACAGTTAAGACCGTAGGGTATTAGAAAGTGAATTGCAAGAATGATATTTAAATTTGGGGAGGGGACTGGGGGATGCGAAATAGAATTTTTTGGTTTTCCCCGAATAAAATTGCTGCTTCACTACCTCCTCTCAGTAAAGTGAATTAGCGTCGTTCCTGTGTGCACTGTACGCGTAACATGTGATACACATATTTTAAACTTCAAACACTGCATTGCCACTAAATTATAAAAGTTTAACAACAATGGCTTTCATGCTGCATACCTCTTTGTCCACCCTTCGTCAAAACAAAGACTACGTAGGTTTAATTTCAAACAGACGAAGAACCAAGGTACATACATATCCATTGTACTGTATACTGTATACTTACCATGCATGTTTGGTGCTTGGCCTGTACAGCACCATATCACCTGTTATGAATAAAGTAAAGTAATACACAGACCTCACAGCTGCCACAGGTGGGGATCATAAAAGTATGCCACTCATAAACTCACAAAAAAACTCAGCGCTAAAGCCCCATCTCATCAAGGAAGTTCTTAAATGCGGGGTGAATTTTAGATACCTCAGCATGACGTCGCTGCTGAAGCATCATGCTCATAGGCAGCAGGAGGTGATTCCTGTACTGAATCCACCAGCTAACTATGGCAGACCTGCCGTTGTTCTTCGCTAAGATTAATTACAGAAATACAGTTAACTGGTAGAGATTGTCGTCACGCAGTGTCCCTACTAAAAGAAGGTAACAAGTCACTCGACCCTAGTCACTCGTCACTAGGCGAAGTGTCTATTTACATGTATATCTGTGCTGCCTATGGATGTTTCCTTTTGGCTGTGTCAGTATGGCTGAGCGATAGGAATTTGGCCTTTGAATTTCAAAGGTTGTGGGTTCAATTCCCGGCTCATGCAGTCTGACATTAAATACAAAAGGCAGCGTAAATGGGTTTGCATCTGTATTTATTTAACGAGTCATACGACTTTCACCACAAGATGTCTCGTAGGGTGTCTTCAACTGTGCGGCTGACATGTGGGAGCGAATCAGCGATACACTTTCAGAGCACTTGCGCTGGCCCTGAACAAAGGCACAGTTTCCCAATCTCGCAACACTTCTCCCATCCACTCTATCACCTTCTTGTTACATCTCCTTCCTCCATAGTTCAGTCTCTACTTCCTTAATCCCTTTTTCCATCCCCGCCCCTTCTCAATGTCCCCCACCCTGAACCGGACATTCTTTGCCATTAACCTCCTGCTATGGGCCACCCATTTGGTTCCGCACCGCCTCATTTCCATACCACCTCCTTGGTGTCACACCATTTCAGAGGTTTCCTTATCCCCCTATTAACTTCCGACTTCGCCATCGCTTCTCTACCCTCAAAACTAGACCATCCCATTTCACCCCCCCTGACCACTTCCTTCGCAGAGAAGCTAGCAAATGCTGATTATCAAATGAATAGTTGTCGCATTATGTGATCTCTGCCCGTGCATTGGAGTCTCTTCTACACCATCTGTGCAGTTTCCTAATCCTCCTATCAAATTTCCAACTTCATCATAGCTTCCCTACCCTCAAAACTCAACCACTCCATTTTTTCCTTGCCCAGTATCTTCGTAGTGAGGCTAACATACTCTGCTTTTTGTTCACTTCGCTCACGCCATCAATACAACCACACACAGCTTACAATGGAGTAGCGGGTTTCCCATCCATTGGCTATTACATGGAACAGTTCTTTGTTCATTATTCCCCAACACTATGACAGATTTCAGATCTAATTTTTTTAAGAATCACTCCTAGGTAGGCGTCTAATTCTGTGCAAAGTTTCATTGTTATCCAGCAAGTAGTTATAGCGTGATGTGATCTCTTTCGTTGCATTGGAGTCTCATCATAGGTAGCTCCCTTCGCTTCGTGCCAACTTGCAGTCAGAAATGGAAACCTTGTTTTTCATTTGATTCTGGTAAAGATGAAAAAAAAAATGCTGCGAAAGAAGTTCCTTCTTGAGTCTTCTCTACCATAACGACTTGCTTTCTCAGCTTTCCACTTCTTCAAGCCTTCCAAGCAGACATCCTGACTTGTAAAACGAACCCTTGCTGGTATAACATGCTTCTTGAATTCAAGAACGTATCTTGAATAGTCTTCTGTTGCAGATGAACATGAATAACGAATTATTTGGAATGCTTGGACTTGCAGCTCAGTCCGGACTTCACCAAGCTTTGAAACGACATGCACGTGTACACATGCCGTAAATCCTTCAATTTGAACCGGGAGAGGTGCATTGGGAAAAATATCTCATTGCCAGTTCAAGGGTTTAACGGGTGAATCCCATACTTCAGGCATGGGAAAACCTCTGTAGGAGCCGCATAACGATTGCCTCATAAGCCCTTCCTCAGTTGCTTAGGTCAGTGCTGGCCAGGACCAAACAAATTTAGAAGGGGTTCAAATAATGAATGTGAATAACTCTAACTAGAGTATGCTTCATCATAATTATTGTCTGTGTAAAGCTATAGTGATAAACATCATGTACCTAACTCGACATCTTCCGTATAAGTGGTGCTCTGATTGCCACTTCGAAAAAGTGTATATGACAAATAAGTGAAGCCCTGACCCTACCCTATTTGGCAGCTACTAGATGGGGGAAAGGTTAGTCCCTAGGTACAACGTGAACTATGTCTATGTACGAAAGCCCGTGGAACACGAGCAAAGCGAGCAGAACCAGCCCAGTGGTCAGCGTCTCACTCTCCAAACATAGTGAATGCCGGTTCAAATCCAGCGACATACCTAACATGATTAATTCACGACAGAAAGGTAAAAATCCAGCAAAGGGTAATGTTCGGGTTTTATGAGGTACCGTTGACCGTGTTGTTCGCTGGTAGCTTTGTTTCGTGGAATGGAGGTGTTATTTTTGTCCTTCTGTAATATCAGTTAATTTAATTTCGATCCTTTTATCTCTTATATCTTTGCGTATATATATATATATATATAAATCATTTTTGTCTTTTCTATTAGCAATAATAAAAGGTCAGTAGAAAAAATTGGTATAGGGCAGTGACACGACGTAGTATTATTGTGTATAACTCTATGGTGGAGCCTGTAACTGGGTTAGCTGCAAGGTGCACTGGTGGGGGGAAAGAAAGGTCGTCTTACTGAAGCCAATGTTATTAGACTGAATTTCTTAAGCCTATAACGCGTGATTTTTGTTGTTGAAAACAACATTCTTTTAAGCCTAAGAAATCCGCTCTCAAAGCACTGTCTTGACTAGAAGTGCCGTTTTTTCCCTTACATTTTAATCTAGTGCACCTTGTAGCTATGCCCACCAAATTGTATCTCGTAGCCAAAATGACGTCACATGACGCTGCTCTATTGCACTGTTATGTTTAGGTTTTTTAACACGTGTTTAATTTATGTTTTCCTTAACTCTCAGCGGCAACGGAAAAAATATACAAGTTTATCTTTTATCAAAGAGTGCCAAAAAAAAAGTAACTTCATACAGTGCAAAACTAATGATGTTACTGCCACCGAAAAGCTACCATTGACTCCTAACTTGAGATAAGGCTGGCGCACATTTCTTATGACGTTGACCCTGTTATTATTGCCCTCATATGCTACAAAAAAAAAAAACTGTAAGTAGGAATGAATACGTGTTTTCTGTAAAGTTACTTCAAAAAAATAAAAGTAGTTGGGGGAGGGAGGGGTGAGTGTTTGCAATTCGCTCTCCTCCTCTTTATCCGGAAAGAAGAAATTTGTTTTTCAATATATAATTTTGTTGAGGCCTGCTTTCATGTCGGCTTTTCCTGCACCACATAGTATGTTAAACGTGCGTAAATGTTGTAAGCGGATTTTTTTTTTTTTTATTTCCATGGAGCTGGCTTTGCTGCACTGACTGAAATCTATGTAAATGTTGCAACAAGTATTTAAGCGTGGGTACACGAAAAAAGAAAGAGGGATTTCTTTTAAATAATACGATGTAAAAGTAATTATCATAAACAAACCAGCTCAATGTTTAAAGTTACTGGATGTTTAATCCTTTATGCTGCACAACGACTTCTAGAGATTTTTATTTTGTATCTTAGGTCAGTCACGCGATTCGAACCGCCGTTCTGTTGGTTAGGAGACGAGGACGCTAACCAATAGGCTGTTATTACCCGCTTTGCCCCGGGGACCCTTCACAAAGCTGGCGATGCGTGTTGGGACTTAAGTTTTTTTTTTCCGTGTTTGTAGTATGCATCCCGTAGGATACGATGCCATATTAAGAGTTAGCCAAGAATAAGAAAATATTGTATTAAGAAGCAAAAAATAATACAGCACAGGAAGGAAAGGAAAATAGTCCAATTAATGTCCTTTCGAACTGCTATAAGGCCGAGAAGGACAATTTGGCCAGGCAATACCTAGGATCTTTTACGTGCCACATAGGACATGAGCACGAGTAAATTAGAAGGGGCAAAGACAGGGATTCAAACAAGGAATCCACTGAACAAGGGAGACGGAGATTTTATTCAGAATAAATCCCGTCGCTGCTGAAGGAGCCTGGTAGTCTCCCATGCTGCCCTTACTATTAGGGACTTTGCCAGGGTCCCCTTTCCCGTGTCTCTGCCACCTCTCAGCCACCATGTGCACAAATTATGGATCAAAGATAGAACCAGAACAGCTTTTGGAGCTGGTTGGAAGCGATTTGGCGACATCTGGTCTCGAGTAATAATAATACACAACCAGTGCTACAGAGGCCAAATTAAAAAATACTACTAATGAAATAGTTTGTGCAAATAGCGGTAGAAGTGGTTACCAAATTACAGGGTGGTCCACAGAAAACTCTTAAGTCCAACTTTTCTACTTAGCACCCGTCAGAACTAGGCGAGGACAACAATCAAATCTAATGAAACGGGAAGATTTCTGTCCCCTCCTGGTTCTGAGGGGGTGCTAACTAGAAAAGTAGGACTTATAGAAAATCTTGGGTCGTCAGTTTTTTTGAGAAAATCTTGGGTCGTCA
>JAHWFP010206127.1:0-19946 GCA_023313725.1 Lithobius niger | reverse complement strand
CCGCGGAGGAAATGAAAATGAGACCACCCACTTTTGATGCTCCCCCTCCGCCTTCGAGACCCTGAAAAAGTCTTGACCCTCCGACTCAAGGTCCGAAAATAATGTAACCCTCTCCTCCCAAAAAAATGTGCTTTCCGTTTACCTATTGAGACTGTCTGCAGATAATTCCTGTATATCCAAGATTAGTGCTGTAGCCAAAGTAAGTAAGTAGCTATCTCTCCACACAGACAGTTACCATTAGTTGTAAGGAGACGTGTCTCGTTTTTAACGAAAAGACATGTTGGGTTAAAAATGTTCTATAAAATGTTCCTTACACCCATCTCTTGTAGAGATTCAAACAATAAGTATGATGAGCACACTTTTTGCTTGTATGTCCTCATCCGTAACATAGTCAGCAACTAAAGAAGAAGCCAAGAAACCAGGTGCCAAGGCTTTTCTTTGTAAAAACTATGCTAGCCGTAATGGTACTAACAGCTTCAAAACATTGTAAACACTCACAACATGGGAGGGGGGTCTGGCCGGGGGCTGCCCAGAAGTTTTTTTTTTTAGAAATGTTGACTCCTAAAAGTGCCATTTTCGAGGTCCAAAAATGCCTTTTTTTTCCAGTTGGTCAGTGTGTTTTTGACCTCTCCCTCTTGACGGGCCCTGAAAAATGTATGACCCCCTCAATTTCCTGCGCGTCCCCCCCCCCCCCCGGCGATAAATAATGACCGGTCCCTTATAAAGTCTGGTGGGGTGAAATAGACTTTGCTAAAATATGCCACAAATTGCAAAAAATAAATCACATACTAAAGGGTTAAGTAATAGATATTAGTGAAGTAGACCCGGTTATCCCGAAATAATTGATCGTCTACTCGAAACGGAACAGTCCAAAGATCTCGAGGCAGCAAAATCGAACTCGTGCTGACGCGCTCGTGCGATTTCGCCACCCTTCGATCTTTGGACTGTTCCGTTTCTCGCAGACGATCAATTATTTCGGGATAACCGGGTCTACTTCACGGATATGTGCTTTAATGGTAAGGTGTGACGTCGAGCTAACATATCAAGTTATTTGAGATTTAAAAACATTTTATTTGAAAATTTTATTTGTGAATCATAATGTAAATTCCTGAACTCAAACTTCCGGTTTAAACTTCCTGTCTACGAAAGTCTCATGTACGTGAGGACGTCCCTATACCCAATCCCAGTCACAGACTTTTGTGTTTAAGGTAAAACCGTATATTTTCTTCTTTTTTAGTTTAAATAAGATATAGCGTATAAATGCGCTATTCGCTTGAGTCTCGTGGTTTTTAGGTGTGTTTAGAAAGTGTCATTAGGCTAGTTTTCGTACCGTCGGAATGAAAGGTTACCGGGTCCGGCTTGAACCATTCCTCCATGGATGGGGGTGGGGAGGGGGCTAGCATCATACGCGAGGTTTTTTTTTTTCGTGTTAGTGCGGAAAATGTCGCCAGGTTACAAATGTGCTGTTCGCTTGAGTATCGTATGTTTTTAGGTGTATTTAGGTGTGTTTACAAGTGTCGGTAGCCTAGTTTTAGTACTGTCGGAGCGAAAGGTTGGCGGATTGGGCCATTCCTCCATGGGTGGGGTCCTAGCATAGTAGCCTACGCGAGGTTTTTTTTTTCGTGTTAGTACGATAAATGTCGCAGGTTGCAAATGTGCTTATTTATGTTGGTTGCATTGGGGTGTGCTGGTTGAATTTGTGTTGTGTACGGTAGTTTTGCATAGTATGTCACATGGTAGAGCAGTGGTTGTGTAGAGCGCGGAAAAAGTGTTAGATTATCAAAAAAGTATGTGTTATCAAAATTAACCCACGGTGACGTGTGTGGGTTTTCAGATTAACCGTATATAACGGCCACACTTTTAGCATTGGGATGTGTTGGCGTTACGTCACCACCGTGCTTAAAGTAATGAGTATCCGTGTGATTCTTTTCCTTGCTGCAGTGCAGCACTTGCAGCAGTTTGGTAAATGCCTACGTCACGTGTACGTCACTAGTGCTAGACGACCGAAAGAAGCAGCCCCCGAGCAGTTTAGTATATACACAAGAGGAAAAAATGGCCGCTGCCATCTCCATGCAACCACAGATTAGAAGTTATAGGATCTTACTTCTTCCAATCCTATGCGGAGCCCTAGCAGTAGTTGCGGCTACTCACCTCGTGCTCCTTCGAAAACAAAAGCATTAGTGGCAGAGGCAGGTATAGCGAGGTAGTGGCAAAAGCATTAGTGGCAGAGGCAGAGGCAGGTAGCAGAGGCAAGTAGCACCAGCAGAGGCATTAGTAGCCGCAATTACCACTAGGGCCCAGCATAGGACTGGAAGAGGTAGTGTACATCTAGTTTGTATGGTTCAACTCGTTAAAAAAACGTTATAATTAAGAATTGGTTTATTGACTCAGGTAAACAGTGCAAAAACAGTGCAACAGCAGGAGGTAATGCTCGCGTATGGCGTGTTGGCTACCATATAGAAAAATAACAAAAACACAATACAAGAATTGCAAATGTCAACTTATGCAACAAATTCAAGTTTGAGTGCATCATAGAATAAATAATAATAATAATAATAATAATAATAGTAATAATAAAATTAGTACCACCATTATTAACAATTGTAAAGTTACTATTTATTAGCCATTTTTATTACCATTTTTATTACTATTTTAAGTTACTATTTTTAATACTACATAATATTTAATAGTGATTGCAAAGTTACTGTTATTAGCAAATGCAATTATAACCATTTTTATAATAAATGCAAAGTTAAGAAGCATCGTGGAAAAAATACAATAACAGTAAAAATAAAATAAACATGCTACAAAGAAACAAAGTCTAAATAACTTAAAGTGCTGAAAGTATTTTTAAGCTGATAATAATATTATCGCGAAAGTTTTATTGGCAATCGAAATTAATATATAGACGTCTATGGCTGTGTATTATTTTTTTTACCTATCTGCAGTTGTGTGATTTCAGTTAAATCCACCATAATTATAAAAACACGGTCGTGTTTCGCAGTAGATGATCAAATATTTTTTTTTGTTTCTGCAGCAGGGATAACACCGATTTTATTGCTGCATGGATGCATTTAGCACTGAACGGAACGAGGAAAAGCGACGCGTTCGCTCATCAGCACTGCAAATAATTGTAGAGAAAAGAAGTGGCCTTTTAGCGAACTGCTTTAGCACTGTGAGGAAAAGAAGCACAATGGTGTATCACAAATTCAGCACTATATGGCCCTCACTAACCTGATGATAGGAAATAGTTGTGGAATAGTTGTTGTCGGGCATGCGTCGTGGGCGGGTTTGCTGATTGAGTGACTGAAGCGAAAATGTGATTGACGAAACTTATTTCCGTCAACATGGACATACGCATGAGTGACCAAACCGGACCAGTGTTGAAAACGGTGCATCCAACACCACCCGTGCGTACAACGGACTTCAGCAAGCAATACAAAATTAATATTCAGCGAAAATTTTTTCCATGTAACCATGCTTTTGAGCCTGCTAATTTTTAAAACTGCTAATTTTTAAATGAAATTTTGTACTTAAAAACTGTTTGTCGGTTTAAAGAGAATTTCTGAATTGAAACTTTATTTTTAAATTCTATGTAGTTTTTATAAATTTATTAGTGATTTCATAGCGTCTTTAGAAATTCTATAAAAAGCTTTTAGAAATTCAAATAAAGTCTAAGGAGTATTATACGTAATACGTTTAGAAAAAAAAAATCAGTGGAGCTTACAAAATAGCCAGTCAGGTTTTTGCGTAAAAATAATTAACTGATCGCACTGGCGGATTCGTTAAATTCATGAAAAAATAATATGTAAAGAAACAAAGGCTGTAGATTTTTTCCTGAACTATTTCCTACATTAAAACGTGATGAAATTTTCAATTTCTGTAATCTGCATAGTTCCACAGATTCAGTGTGTTGAATTTTGTAGAACTGAAGTCTAGAAAGACAATATAGCACTCCTCATTCTTAGCAAAAGTCTTTATGAACTCCTGCCTTGCTACGTTTTTAGTCGATAAAGAGAATCAGCGTTGGTATCAGCGTCTTTGATTTTCAGCTAAGAATAAACGTCTGTGCATAATCTTTCTGACTTGGCGATGCAAAGTAAGCAAGTGACTCTGGGCTATCACCTCTGGGAAGATGCCATGACTGGCGTTGCACCTATTAATGATACAACATATAAAGCAAAAGAGTGAAGGAAAACCTACACTTTCACGAAAAACGAAACATCTTCGAACTGCAGTTTAATTTCTCGTCACTAGTAGTGTAATATAGTACGCAACCGAAACGGAATTGACGTCACTTCCGGTGTCGTCACATGACCTTCTCTGGTACGGTACATCTGTGACGTCATTTCCGTTTTGGTTGCGTACTATATTACACTACTGTCACTTTTACGACGTGTTGCGTCACCACTCAACGTCATTATGCCTGATAAGGAAGTGAAACATCATGAAAGTGTTTATTTTAAATCTGCATTTTTTATCTTTTTACGTATGTATTGTTAATTGGTGCGATATTTTATTAATTTTGGCATGATTTAATTGTTGATACTTCTGCGATTCATATTTTTTTTTCCGTTGATGTGGTTCTGTTTTACAGAACACACAAACTAATCAGAAACATTATGATAGTGTTCATTTTTATACGCTTTTTTTTACCTTTTAATCCGTCATTTCAACTCGTTGTGAAAGTGTATTTAATATTTTATACGCTTTCTTCTGGCTATTTTTAATGCGTTACGCCAAATTTTGCATTAAGAAATTCAGGTGTGATCGTGTATTAAGTTATGCTGTTGGCTTTGTCCAATGTTAATGGCTGATGATGAGTAAAAAAAAAAATCGCTGCGGTTTATTTCCTCTGAAGTTTTGCTTCCCCAAGAGCTAACACTCTTCAAAGTAATTTGTCTCTTCATTCACGGTCGTTCGTTAAAGCAATTATTTCTTCAGTAATTGATGGTGGTCGTTATAAAAAGGGCGTAGCCTAGAGGAAGTGCAAGGTCCAACGTGTTTAGCCATAAACCTCTTTAGTAGGCAAAATGCTTGTAGGTGATCAATCGAATCCAAGTGGCGAGCTTTCGCCTCGAGCGGAAGGCGATTCACGAGGAGATTAAGGGGGATTGATTGATGGGGTTTAGGGTCTTCTTTTTAGCTTTAAATGGATCAGGCCATCCAGTGATGTATATGTTGTATTGATTGATTTATCTGCCGGACACGTAATGTGTTTGCGGTGATGTATGTTTTATTTTACCCTTTCCTTTCTTTGGTGTGGGAGTGAGCACTTTCTTGTCAATACCAATATGACGTGTTGATTTATATCTTTTGCTGCTGTGAATACCCGGTGATGTTTCAACGCATAAATGCGCAGACCCAAAATCTGGGGATAAAGTTGTGAAAGTGGCAGGGCCAACACCACCTCCCCCTCCTCCACTCCAATCTGCGACACATACGATCGGCCATATGTGGTGCTGCGAGTTCCGGAGCTAATTCGATGTATCCGGCACGTTCAACTTGAAACAGCTTCCTACGCACAGCAGGACCCCCCCCCCCACCGCTTCGCCCTTTGGATAGTTCATCAGTGACCTTTGCGAATATGCACCAAGACGGGACTAATTCCTGATGAACTCTGCAGTAACTGTAAACAATGCAAAATAATTTGTAAACAATAATGAATGACCTGTAAGCTTTGTACTCTGGCTTCGTGGCTGCTGCCAGAGGCATGGCAATGGTTTTGGAATATTTAATTAGGTTAATTCCGGTGAGACGTCCCAATATTGGACCCCTCCCTCACCCCCCTTTTGGCTCAGCTATTTGATATTTCGTCACCAACTTTTAATTCTGAATCCAACCAAAACCAAAGTGCTATTGACAGGCTTCTATTCCGAAGTCAGGCGAGCCCACACTGCGTCGAGGGAGGGTTGCCACCCTGTCCTCGTGCCCGGGCCTGAATTTGGAAGGAGCTTAGGAGGGAAGCGGATACGGTCTGTAGATCAAAAAGTTATTTACCAATTATATCATCCAAAAACAGAGCAGTGGTTAATTGGTAAATGCAATAAAACACACGCGCCTGATGCGTCAAACCACAGTGTTATAAGAATCAATGAATGTTTTTGAATTGTTTCTCCCTGAACCTTCGCTGTCTCGTCTGCCATGTCATAGTAACAGTGTTTTTCGTTGTCTGGAGTCGGCGTAGCTTCCTTTTGTGTACAAGTGGGTGAGTGTGGCCGATAAACTCGCCAAGAAGGTGACCATGACAAGAATATACTCGTCGAAAATTAAATGTTGCTTCTTATGACACTGTCGTTTCATGCATCAGGCGCGTGTGTTTTATTGCATTTGTGTTATCCGTTCTGTAGAAGGCACATTTCCAAAATGAGCTACGTGCATTTAACACAATAAAACAAAAAGTGGATTTGAATTGTTTCACCGCGTATACGGAATGGCCGGCTCTTTTTCTTTGCTGCCTACTGTGCTGCATGATGCCGTGCAGCAATAAAAAAAAGGAGCTAACTCTGCAGAAGGATGGCTGCCTCCGCAGTATTACAGCCAAGTTTTGTCTGTGAGAAAACGACCGTATATTTGGATTTTCGATATCAACCATTCTGCGAGATAACCATAAAAGACGTACCTATAATGATTTCGTCATTTAACTAGCACACTGTTTCTTTGCTCAAAAGTGTGCAGCACAAACTAACCAGGCACAGTCTGATTCGTCTGTGCTGCGTACTCTCCAGTAGTCCGGTGGCAATCTGAGGCTTAATGGTGCGTCGACGGCTAGGTCATTAGCGAGGTGGCAATCTCTGAGGTTGGTGTTAAATGGGGTTAGCCCAAGCGTTCCACCCTGCAGGAACACGAGTTTCACTACATAGGTCTACATGCAGCCCAGCAGCATACTGAAAAAACATTTTAATCCGACTTAAGTCCCCTAATCAAACCTAACCTAACCTGACTTAACCTATCCTAATTTAACTACAACAACAACACGTCAGCAATAAAGTCAATTTACACATAATCACCACTAGTTGGTGCTATTTATGCCCGGGAAATAGTTAAGGTATAAGCCTATCTCTTGTGGCAAGTCACAGAAATGAGTCATCATGAAAAAAATTCACTTGTGCCCGGACATGCCCTCGGAGCATACAGGCCCCTCAGGAAACCTTCTGTTTTTCTGTATGACCAGTATGCCACTGGCCATGACCCGCTGGTCTTCACTACATTCCCCAAACGCTACGATGATTATTTATTTGTTTATTTATTTTTACTAGTTGGTAACCCGTCTAACCCATCGTCGGGATTCTCGTCGCCATGTATCCGTGGGTAAATTCCGTACCTCGATTGCCGAAGAGCCACTCACGAGTTGTTTCTCAGTTGTTGCTGATGATGACAGTCTCTTACGGTGTTAATAATGCATATACTTGAGTTTAATTTCTTTTCAATGTTGACTTTGTTCGCCTTAGAAACAATTGAACAGCCCAGTAGAGCCAAAGGAACACAAATAAAACTTTCCTGTAAGGTTTCAGATACTGCAGTGTTTCTGTACGGTTTAGTCCACGTGAAAACTTACTGCTGTATTCAAAGGTTTTTTTTTATTATTTTTTTTACTATTTTTGCTTTTGCACACCATACATTAGCTAATAATTGGTGCAGCCTACTTGGCTAATGGTGAAAAACTAATGGCAGGGGTTCTGCCGGCAGTACCAGCTTTTTTCCTATTTTTTTCCACTTTTCATTTTTTCACGTTTTTCACATACCAACTTGCCTGTTTTGTATCTCTATTTCTTCGTTTTCATATATTATAGTGTCCGCGGCCCATCTTTAGTTCGCCCCAGAACGAACACAGACAATCGATTATATGTTTTTGGCAGCAGAGTGCCTTGTTGATATCCAAGATGGTTACAAAAACAATGGCGGCCGTCGATTAAAGCCACCCCCTCCAGGAAGACGTAGCCGATCGTAAAATACTTTCAGGACTCAAGATATGCCGCGCACACAATACTCCAGTTTCACAATTCTTTCACAAAAATTGTTCTTTTCCAGTGCCGTATACATTGTAATTTCTGCATAATTTCACTCGAAAGAGCGAAAGCGAATTTCAAAGCAACTCCGCCTGTAAACCAACTAATTGGCCCGTAAACATGCCAATGTAATTCCGACCCAGAATTAAAACGGATAGGTTGATTGTTTTTGCTTCGTTTGTGCGTTTTGCCATTTTTTATACCAGCACTCGTATTTTTCACATTAATTCATGTTTTTCATATTTTTTTTGCTACTGATAAATTTTCACATTTTTCACATTTTTTCACACCGGCAGCATCCGTGTAATCATCTTAATGTTCGAGTCCTAAAAAACCTGAAAATGTCCTGGTAAGTAAGAAGAAAATTCTAATGCCATGAAAAGTGCTTGAAAAGTTATACATGTATCACCAGTAAGAAGCAGGGTGATAAACGGAAAGTAGACGACGTGACTGAAGAACACTGAACAAAAATTTTCCAAAAAATTGATCGAGTGTGCAGTCTTACATTATTCTTCCGTTGTTTGAGCATGAAAAGTTTTGAAATTTGGGCTAAGGCTTTAATTGTATTTGCATGTATAATGGTTGGATACAACAGTAAGGTTTCACGTGGACTAAACAGTGCAACAACACTGCAGTATCTGCAACCTTACAGGAAAGTTTATTTGTGTTTTTTGCTGTTTTGACTTCGGATCAATTAAACCTTACCTTAAGCATCTAACGATTTCGTTTTTGATTTCTAATTCGTGCTACTTTGGCATACCATGTAGATTAGTTTGTTTTAACGTTTTGTATCTTTATCAATTGCTGTTTGCACAAACCAATATGGAACCAGTATTTGCAAACCCTTTATTAATCTTCAATCTACGTTTTGCAGCTGGGTTTGCTGATTGGCATTGTTGCATAATAACAATGTTTAAAACAATGTAAAACAATCAATCTGGTAGTTTAAAGCTCATTAACCCCTGAAACTCTTGATCAATTAGAAAAAACCTTACGGAAAGAAAAGATCTACACAGCAATTCCTGTAAAATGAGCTTAGAAGCGTTATAGGACAATTGTTAGTTTGATATGTCATAGGTAGCGTGAAAGAAATGTGTCGTGCCAACAACTTAAGCCATGGTTTTTACCTTCTGATCAGTTGAGATCGGGCTACAGTGAAAAATAGTACCGTTGTGATCTTCATTCGAACATCTTCACCTTCATTTAAAACCAAGAAAATATTTTGCTAAGTTAAACCATGGTGATAACTACCTGATTGAAATGATTGGCATTTAACTAAGGATTGTGTCTCTTCTAAGACGGTTTTTAAATTTTATTTCGTGATTTCGTTTAGTTGTAACAGGTCATGGACAGAATTGTGGGTGTACTGTGTGTACTACCGTTGTTAAATTGAGGTACGAGTAAACATTAATTCCCACCAACACCAGAACGGAAAAGGGATCGGAAATCAAAAATCGGAGCAGAAATACAAGCGTTCCTACCACCTTCGTTACACTTTAACGCTCAGCCGATGGGCACTCGCAAGCATGCTGACCAACAAACTCGCCTCCCTAATCCTTCTTCTGCTCCGCACTATTTACTTAAGACTACACATCGTCACATTCACCCACCGTCACATACACACACGGCAGTGGCTGGAATAATCCAGTTCCTAAATTATACGTGCGCTTTGTAAACAAAGATAAAGGCCGAAAGCTAACCAAGATCATGCTTGTTTTGCCAACGAATATGCCTTATACGCAGGCTATGAAAAAAAAAACCGGTACATCGCATGCTACCATACCAAAAAAAGTAGTTAAAACTATGTAGTATACATATGTCAACTTATGTAGCTAATACAAACATTTGCAAAAGAAGAAACACGATGAGAGAAGACGCATTTTGACACATAATGGACATTGTAGTGAAAAAAAAATGGGAAAAAAACAAAATGTCTAACCTACAAAAAATGTTGTTATATGATGATGTTCTCGAAATTTTAAAGAATTTTTCAAGGGACACTACTGATCTACAGTATAGCCACCTAAATGGGCATTACTTTCTCGAAATGATTACGCTTTCACGACAAACTTGTATCAGAACAAATTACTTTCGGGGCTAACATGATTAATTTCCTTTCACGACAAGTAAAAAAAAAATTAACTTTCCACTAACAGTTTTATTTCTTTTCTCTCTAGCTATTCAAGGTCACATGCCTGGATTGGTCGGTGTTGATGGATGGGGGATCCTCACCTTGAGCGATCATCTGACCTTAAAATCACCCCTCTTCTCATCTCTTAATGTGACGTAAAACTTCGTCAAAATCGATGAATTGCGTCCATAATTCTCAAAAAAATTATTTTTGAAGGCTGAGGGATGAACCCCGCCCCCCCCCCCCCCCACCCCAATCCCCCGACCAACTTTCACCCTTTGCACACTTCGGTACGCCCCTCGTCGACTTGGATCATACCCATCCATGCCTCTCAGTAGCCAATCCGGAAAATCAGGGTCATTATGCTGAGCAGCGGTTTCGAAATATTGTGAATATTGCTTTGTTTTGTGTGTATGCTTAAATTTCTGCATTTCAAATTTCTTGCTGTTGAATGCGACCACGAGAATGACGTGACAAGGACACCTGCCTCTCGTATTTGTTGCAAATCCCACCCAACCCAACTCTACTCTCATGATGGTACTTAGAATCATTCTTGACTATTCTAAGTCGCAGCTTTGGTTGAGAGAACACAAATCCCTACTATAGTAAGATAATTTTTCCAACACTACATTCTTCAGTGAAATAAATTATTTTATTCCACAATGTAGTCCTTTGTGTTTCAATTTCATATGCTGCTATGGGGGTAGGCGCAAGTTGCACGCCATCGTTTTTCACGTCTAAAATGGAATAGGTGTTGTGTCACTAGGTTGTTCTGGGGTTGATGGTCATGTTTTCGGGCTTCAGTAGACACTACCCAACTTTCACTGGGTTGCTTCGTTAGCTCGAAGATATCCTTTAGCCTACGCCTGGGAAATTATAACTTGGGAAAGAAAGAGTTTTAAGGTAGTGCTCTTACTTAATTGTGTTTTAGTTTGTGTTATTAAACGGCTAAAATCTTTAATGCTTTCTACGAGGTATTCTGATAATTGTTCGATAAATCGACACCATTTTCTACAAGCGATTTTCAGCATGGTTCAAGTTAACATTAATCTAGTTAAGTAATATTTACTGCATTTTATGGTCGTAGGACCTAAAATGAGAAGTGGGATCCTACACTTTCATAAGCGATAAAGAATCACAAATCCGCTACTTTTTTACATTTTCTTTGTTTTACTGTTGTTGATAGGTTAGGTCATTTACTAGACGTGCCTGCTAAACCTACAAACCTAGGTCGGTAATATAGTCGTCGCATAGCATGTTTCTTAACGTTGCCGATAGCTCATGTCACGTATTAAACAAAATAAGGTTTTTTTTTTCAAAACAAGTTAAATTTTACATGATTCTACAAGGCAAATATAAATTAACTTTGAAACCAATTTAAACTACCTTTTTAAATCCTCACTCTGCCAGTTTAAATGTCGAATTACTTATGTATTTTCTTCTTTCGGCTACAACTAACGCCCCCCACCAAGAGCCAGCAATTTTATGGGGGTAGACAAAATGGCCGCTAGCAACATTAGGGGGTAGACAAAATGGCCGCCACTAGTAACCCGTTTTACTTCTTCGAGGTCTGTTCGGGAATAGGCCAAGCAAAGTGCATCGGTGAATTTTTGTACGGTGGGTCTTGCCTTGTACTGCCAAATAGCAGCAACTGACAAAAAGCTTAGTAATTCAATAGCTTAATCCCAGTAATCACCCTGAAATACATAAATACATTTCCATACCCTTTTCCCACGAAGCTATTAAATTCCTCGACTGTGCTTAGCTCTTCAGAAAATAGCGACATGTTGAAAGTGGTTCAAGGAAGAGTGGCGTATTGAAGATATCGCCCTCAGTCAACAGAAAACGGCAGTAAGATAAATCAATCGCATTAGCGGCGCTTTCTGCGGCCATATATTGTCCAATCCAGTTGCGTATGCTATTTTTCATCCAAGATCCGGCTGGTACTGTAGAAGAGCCCTGATCAGTCGCGAATTGGCAGTTTTACGTGCCATATTGTGTAACCTATAGTTATGCATGCTCTTTTGCTTGCGTTGTGTTATTTTCGGCACGTGATAAACCGGTCATGTGGAGGGGGAGTCGTCGTGGCGGAGCAGTCCGTATAATGAGGATTCTGTGAATTCGGCGAATCTTTGGATCCCAAGATCCTGGGGCATGGGGATCCTGACAATCATTAGGGCTGGGATGAGAGACTACCAGGCTCCCTGATATACTTCAGGATCTATTTTTTTCTGCACGTTTCTTTTTTTTTTTGGTTTCTTCCATGATTTGAGGCGTTTCGGTTCGAATCTCTGTATTTGCCCTTACTAGGTTTATTTGTGAACTTCTACTTGTACCATACCTAGTGAGGTTTAAAATTAAGTGACTGTAAGGTTCAAGGGAATTGTTTTAAAAACAATTAAAACAATTCAACCTAGTATAGTTGATTGATGTGTACTACAACATTTGTCGTTGCACTTTTAAAAAAAATCACATGTTCTATTATTCTTCTTAGGCAACTGACATGCATCCTGCGTTGTTCATCAACATAATTCTCAAGTCTGAGAAATGAACTCCACAAAGGCGCTATTGCAGTTCCAAAAGTTTAAAATTACCCAAAACTGAAATGTCGCAGAATGATGCTCAACCAGAGAGTATAACGAAGGCAAACGACTATGAAGAGACGAACTTACAGCTGCCTGATCGACAGGAAACATTAAAGACTGGAGAAACACAATTCAAATGCGGCGAGTGTGGAAAAAAATTCAAGCAGCGCTCACATTTGATGTGTCATGAAGTGTGGCATTTAGACAAGAAGCCTCATAGATGTAGTGAATGTGGTGCCATTTTCGCCCAGAAAGGTGACTTAGATCGGCACAAACTTGTGCATTCAGGAGTAAAACCATTCAAATGTACTACATGTGGCCAATCATATAGTCAAAAAGGAAATTTAGTGAGGCACCAAAAGGATGTACATGCTGGAGAGAAAAATTATCATTGTGATCAATGCTCTAAATCCTTTTCACAAAAAATTGGGTTAAAACGACATAAAATAATGGTTCACGATGGAATTAAGGCGTTCAAGTGTTCAGAATGTGCAAAATGTTTTGCTACAAATGTTTATTTAACCATGCACTATCGCATTCACACTGGAGTGAAACCATTTAAATGCATTGAATGTAACAAAGCATTTAGTTGGAAAAGAAATTTAAATACGCACTTGCGTATTCATAGGGGGTAAAAGGCATTTTAGATTTAGAATGATTGCACTTTCATATGGCATTTTTAAATGGCATCGCACAAACTAATTCGAAAAGTCGGGCAACAGCAGAAGGTGTGCATTTTTTTTTGGAAAGACTGCTTAACATTTCAATTCGGATTTATAGTCATGTTTTTAGCAAATGAATATAATTGGTTTTTGGTTTGTATTGTTACAAACAACGATGCATAGTGCAGAAGAAAAGTGCCTACCAGGTTATTAGCTAAGTAATAACTTAAAATGTAACAGAAAAATAGAAAATTTTCCCAGCTGTCATGATGAAAATGAAAGCGAAAGTAGAAAAATTGAATGGTATGGACTGTTCCAATAAATCTGATAAACTGGAATAACAATTTTGTGAATTTTCCTTTTTGAGAATTGACGAAATTTTTTGTTATCCTTTCCTTGGCAAACAACAAAATTGTACTTTATTTTCTTTTGTGTATTTATGTGTCAAGTAATTCATCAACAGAAATAATAAAGATAGTCTTGCTGCAAAGCAACCAATGGTACGAATCAGTTGATCCAGAACAGATGTTTTGGTCATCTTGGTTTAATAGTGGCTGAACTCAACCTAGTTACCAGAAGAAGTTAATGTGATCACTAATAAACTGGACTGTGTGAAAATCCCTTCCAGTGTTGAACAGAGATGGACAGTGTAGTGTGAGAGACTTTCATCCTTCTTCATCGGCTGTTTGATCTATTGGGGCTATTTTCGACATTGTCTCGTCCCAATGCAATGGTTGGTAGGTATCCCAGTTCACATACGTGGATTTGCACCAACTTTAATTAGTCGTTATCCTCTTTTTTTTTTTTTTACCATCTAATGTGTTCGAAATTGAGCTGATCCATCTACACGAGCCTAAGTTTGCTGAGGTGACTTGAGACTCCACGACATTTATTATTTTAAAGGGACACCAGGCCTGCCGTATAACATTCCCCCTGCCTTATAACAGTTCGCGCTGATTGCCTTCTGAATGATTCTCGTATTTTAACATCACAGTTTATAATTTTCTAGGCTAGTGTCTTATAATTTTACTTCGGCGATCTATTGGAATAATTAATTTTAATTTTTACCGCATTACGCTTTTAGATTTTTGACGTCATGGTAATTATTAGCAAATTAGTACATGCACAGTGCACACACAGAGAGGAAACGTCATGGTTATTGTATGCACGCAAAGCATCATGTACTTGGAGTAGTTTGTAAATAAAGTTCCATTATATTCAACAGGAAATCTCCTAGACGCCACATTTTAAAAAGGATTTTTAGCTAGGGAAATACTAACGGTCAGTAAATAGATCTTTGGGGGCCGTACTTGATGTGGAGGATCGAGAAAAATGGCGCTTGGCGGTATTGCCCTTTAATGCCTTATTTTAGTAATAAAATATACTTATTTTGCAGCATAATCATTGGAGTTGCTCTACAAGGCTATTGCTGCTTTGGGAAAGTAATTAAGTTCCGAGTTGAAATAATTAAATGTAAAAAAAAAAAAAAACACTTGCTGCCTTCATGACAGACACAACTTTATGGTCGTATGGTTTACCACACCATGCAAGTAATGGAATTAAAAAGATAGTGTGGGAAAAAAGGAATTTGATATTTTGTCTAACATATTTTTTTGTCAAGATTTTTCATTTCTTGTGCTTTGTTATAATTTAGATTAATTTATTATCGTAGGTACTAGTTTTTTTTTCCTAAAACACATTTTTTAGTACTATTTCATCTTCACTAAGTTAAAAAACCGCTAGACATCACCTACGCTGGCCCGATTTTACGAAGGGTTGTAGGAGGATGTTGCATTCCTTCAGTGTTCAGTCAGTCGTCATAACGATCGGCAAAATAAATAATTTGTATTTGCCGGTCACAAAACAAATTAGGTCGTATCCAATGTTACCACAATGATAGCAAAAATAAATTAGTTTACTCATAAATAGATCTCACTGGGATCGTTCTTACACCCAATATACAGTACATGATTTGTGCAACACTGAAACTGTATTTGTTTTAGCTGGCTCTCTGTTTTATAACTATTGCGAGGGGCGTTCTTGCAACTATTGCAAGAATGGCAGTATCGCCACTGCATAATGATAATGACAGATGTTCATGAGGAAAATAAAAAATTAGCTGATATTTGCAAATTAGTAGTAATTTTTTGAACAATTTAATGCATCGGTAATTTCGCCGAATTCAAGAATTCTGAAATTTTAGTAAATCGAAAAGTTTGGTTTACACCCATCCAACTTCTAGCCTTCCGAGTTTCCTTTTTTCTTTCACTGCGATTTATGATTTTTTTTTAAATTAGGGATTTAAAATCATAGGGATTCTCGCAGGTCTTAACGAAACTGACCAACCAACCAAACACTTGTTTGGTTTTACAATCAAATGTAATGCAACCGGCACTTTATTGGAAATATATTTAATCATCGGCCATTGATGATACCAAAGGTAAGATTTTTTTTAGGCTGTTCAAGAAACGATTCACAACTACATTTCGTAAGGTGTTCACAATCAATATACCCACCAATGCAAAACCCTACCCCAAAACGGGTAATATCACACAAAAACCCCACCAGTGTAAGGGACCCATTCCCTTTAAAGTTCTGGCCGTATAAAGTTTTGGTATCGGATCCAAAATGGCTGCCACCAAATGTTTTGTCCCAACCTTCATACTCAGCATTAACTTACACCTCACTGATCATACGTTAAGCTTTAGCAATCAAGGTTCGGACCACAAACTTGGTGGCAGCTATTTTGTCTCTGATCACAACTTTATATGACGAAGGTAGCTTCGTTTCTCGTGTTTTATTTTATTTTATATAAATAAAACAAAGGGTTTCAAAGGGTTTCAAAGGGTTTAACGAGCGTTAACCACTCCTGGTCATCTGCCCGAAGCCCTAAGGCCCTAAGAATAAATAAAACATTAAATATATTAATAATGTTAATAAACTATTTTATTTTACTACAATGTCTCCGTGTTTCAACTTTATTAACTTACACTACTATGGCGGTAGGTTCACGTTCCACGATATTGTTTTTCACACCTAAACTGCAAACGGTGTTACTTTATTGTTGTAGTGTATCGCCAGGATGTTGTTTGACTTGGGCCTCAATAAACACTGTCCAGTTTTCACTTGGTTGCTTCGTCAAATCGAAGATTTCCTTTATACCTGGAAATATATATATATATTGGGAAAGGTATTACTGTAACTAAATTTGTGTCCTAATTTGCGCTGATAAGGAACTGAAATTTTAAAAGAAATCCGTGACGTTTCCAACGTAGCCTTTGAAAAGTTGTTCCGATGCTACATTTTCAAAAACCGATAGCGATTTCTGTAAAGCAGTTTCCAGCAAGTTGTCTTATTGTTTCCAATAATCTATTTAAACTATGGCTATTTACTTGATCGTAGGACTTTATTTTGGTACCCAATAGCTTACAAGTGATGAAGAATCACCGGCGAAGAGTTGCTCGTCAGTTGCTAACGGCAAAAAATGACGTAATTTTGTCGCATTTGTTATCATGTGGCATGACCAACGATTACGTCAAAATCGCACCATTTTCAAAGTTCGAATTTGATAAACTACTCTTCCAGAAATCCCTTCATTAAATTTTCTTTATTTTATTTTGTTGGTATTATAGGTTCGGTCTCTGCATGGTCTACTTAACTATCTGCCCAGACCCACAACTCTTCTCTCAGAGATACATAGGGACGTTTCTTAACACTGAGACGTGATGGAGTTAGAGGCAGCGGCTGAATATAGTTTTGGCAGCCATCTATTAACAGACGTGGAGATTTAAAAAAAAAACCTAAATTTTACTCAGTTTTATGTAACAAATGTCTGCTAACTTTAAAACCAATTTTATCTTCCTTTTTAAGTTGTCACACTGCTAGTTTAAATGTCAGAAATGTGGATTTACTAATTAAAAAAATATATTTTGGCTATTCTACCGCTCCTAACTAACAGCCAGATAACAACTGGCGAATCAACCGTGAATCGTTCTTTTTTGTAGCCCATGGTATGTAACTGTGTCGCACACGGTATTTTGCTTGCAAGATCCGGCCAGACAATTTTAGTATACCCGTATCTATGAATATTAGTGGCTTTCAAATTTGATCAAAAAAATCTTCCACATGTATAGCTTGATAAGACTACTTGATTATTGTAATAAGCTATTATGGAATTGGAAAGAAGAAGTCAATCAAAAGAATTTGGGGAGAAAGCTGCGCCAGGATGACAGCTTTTATTGCAGCTCAAATCCAGAATTAGTTTGTTACGGAGTGCTTCAAGGAAGGAGGCACTTTTGAAACTATTTCAGAGTGTACTTTAAATTAATGCATAAACAAATTCTATAAGCAATACCGATTGCAAATATGTTTCCCACACGTTGCCGACTCATAATAATTAACGAAAGACGTAATAGGTTCATAAAAAACGTGCCTATTTTTGCCAGGCTAACTCTCTGCCATATTTTTTGGATGAGAAAAAGTGGACATTGGATCCTGATCAGCCTAGCTGTTTAAAATAAATTTACCATCGTCACGTGGAAAGAGGATTCTGACAACCACCTATTAAAAGTTAGGGTTGGATGAAAAACTACCAGACTCCATGAAAGACTACCAGGCTCCATGAGCAACTTTAGGATTATTTTGTCATATTCTGCACATTCTCCGAGTTCTGTCTTGGTCTGATTCATTCTTGTTCGAATCTCTGCATTTTTCCTCAGTAGATTTATTGATTGCTGCAAATGTCCGTAAAGCAGTGACGGCTGCAATTTTTCTCAGTAGATTTATAGATTGCTGCAAATGTCCGTAAAGCAGTGACGGCGTCAGGACTGAATTGTTTCGGGGGCCAACAGAGGGCACATCGGGAAACAGTGGGTACCAAGAATTTTTTTTCTAGGCAACCGCATTAGGCACTTTTATTCCATTTAATCCAACCTGAACGTAACCTAAGTTTCAATGTAGTACAATTTATTTGTAAAATGCGCCCTATAAACACACAAAATAAATTCGGCTACACATATGTCAAGTTGCTAAAAAAAAATATATAAATAAAATAGAATAAAAATATAAAAGGTCTGTTTATTCATTTGACTTCAAGTTTGGCACGCAAGGTTTTTTTTTTATTATTTTACTTTCTGGTGGTGACCTGAGTGTTTGGGGGAGGGGGGGGGGTCATGGCCCACCCCTGGCGCCGTCACTGCCATAAGGCTCAAAGAGATTATTAAAAATAAATCAAAACTAAAACAGTTCATCCCCTGCAAAGTTGTTGAATGTTTTTTTGAGATGTTTGTTGCCTTTGTTTGATATATCACATAATCTATTCTCCTTAGGAAACTGACCAGCCACACACCAGGGTTGTCGTCTATCGTCATTTCGTGATTTTGATAAATTACCCGTACAAAAAGGCATTGCAATTCCAAAATCGCTAAGATGTCGCAGAACGCAACTCCACCAAAGTGTCTATTGAATGCAGACAACCATGAAGAGACGAAGATAATGCTACTTGAGCAACAGCAAATATTAAAGAATGAAGAAGCTCAATTCAGGTGTAGCGAGTGCGGGAAAAAATTCAAGCAGCGCTTGCATTTGAAATGTCATCAAGTGCGGCATTTAGACCAAAAGCCTCACAGATGCAATGAATGTGGAGCCATTTTCAAAGACAAATGTTATTTACACCGCCACGAAGTTGTGCATTCGGGAGTGAAGCCGTTCAAATGTAGTACATGTGGCCTATCTTTTGGTCGGAAAAGCACTTTAGTGAGGCACCACATCATAATGCACACGGAAGAGAAAAATTATCATTGCGCTGTATGCAGTAAATCCTATTCCTATATAGGTGATTTGAAAACGCATACAAAATTGGTTCACGATGGAAAGAAGGCTTTCAAGTGTTTGGAATGTGCGAAATGTTTTGCTTCAAATTCTGCTTTAACCATACACTACCGCATCCACACAGGAGAGAAACCTTTTAAATGCAGCGAATGTTACAAAGCATTTAGCTGTAAAAGCCATTTGAAGATGCATTTACGTATCCATAGGCGAAAAAAAGGTTTTTAACATGCAAAATATGTGAAGCGTTATATTTCATTGTGGCCTCCTTAAATTGCGGTACACAAATTTTCTGCAGCCGTGCTACTGCAAAAGATTTGATTTTTCTGGAAAGAACTATAAAATTCCAACTTTGATATATAGACACATTTTTAACAAACGGATTTAAGTGGTTATTGGCATATACATTTCTTTCAACAAAGAAAAGTAGCTACTAGCTAAGCGAATTAATTTGCACCTAAACTGGAACTGGATGATAAAATGTTATCCTGGTCTCAATGCTGAACATTGAAGGGGCACTAAAAACAATATGGCCTGTTATAAGAAATCTAAAAACTGGAAGAACAGTTTTACGAATTTTTTAGTTAACAATTTTATGAAACATTATTCAAAACTATTTGTGTTTTCCTTTATGTAGCACGCAAGAAAAACTACTGTACGTCTCTCATGTGGACATATCTCTAATACGCAAAATAATAAAATGGCTAAAAGAAAAAACACCATGTATTTTTTT
>JAHWFP010206126.1:20431-35687 GCA_023313725.1 Lithobius niger | reverse complement strand
ACCTCAGTTAACTACCTACCTCAGTTAACTACCTCAGTTAACTACCTCAGCAAAACCCCAAACTTACCTAACCTAACCTAACTGACAATAAGGACAAAACCACACAAAACCACACGAAACTGACAATAACAACCCGCCTATCGGAACCACCCAATAGAGAGCTTTGTCTTTCGTCTATGAAAATAATAATGTTGCGAGTTTCTGCATAAGCAGTTTATGTATTTCTGTATGAAATTCTTGCACGAAACTGGCAATAAAAACCCGCCTATCGGAACTGTTTACGAAAAAAAATATAAGGTGCCCTGCCGGCCTGGCGAGCGAACGTAAACATTCCGCGCTCTAAAACCAACTGTCGCTGTATTTAGGAAGGTGTGAGCCATTTGGAATCAATATCGTGAGGATATCGAGTATGTGCCTAATGTAAACTTTAGCCCATAGAGAACTTTATCTTTCGTCTATGAAAATAATAATGTTGCGATTTCATAATAGCAAGCGTTCTTTGATAGCAAGTGTGTCAGATTTTTTCATCCAATGTGCAGCTTGGATCATCATAGAAACAAAGTACATTATCTTGTTTAATTGGTGTCTAGAGGGATCAACGGATTTAAGGACAAATTCCCCCGTCCCCCAAGCTTTGCCAAAATATTACTAATTTTTTTTTATTCATTTACATTTTGTTTTATAAATTTAAGTATTTTAGACTGGGGTCCATTTTTCAGAATGAGATGTTTTTCTTGAGTTTGATGGTGGTATGGTAGTTGTTGCTCCCCCTCCTCCCCCTCCAAAAAAAAATCGACCATGGTCGTATTGCATGCTTGAATGTTTAGACCTATTTAGTTGATTTGTACTACTGGAACCTACGTCGCTTTTAATAATAAGAGCGTAATCGGAGAATTGGTTATGATGGCGTCTATGCGTAGTGAGTATTTAACGTGGGAGGGGGGGGGAGCCAAGCGCAGGGGGCAGCAAGCAACAACATTGCTCTTCTGCTCAAACTTGGAGCTTGATACATCCAGCTTCTTGGCATACATCTTTTTGGCATAAGCAGTTTATGTATTTCTTGATGAAATTCTTGTTTAACTCTTGTTGAACCGTCGGCTTGCCGTCCTGTTTAATTGCTATGCTTGACTGTTGCGTTTAATATGGATGAAAGTAAATCCACATCATACTTTCGTTTCTGCGTCGAATGGATTAGTTGCTTCCTTCAGTAACATTTAGTTCGTATACCGTTGGTTAAATCATATTCCATTCGGCTGTTGGCGTGGGCTTTAAGGTGAGGCTTCCTGCTGGGAGATGAATGGGAGGAGGCACTGTGCTGCACACGAGCACCTGACTGCTGTACTCAGTCCGCTGCGTAACTTATCTATATTAATGAACAGAAACAAAACGTTAAAATGTTAAGAGTAAAGGTGTAAAAGTCAAAACCTAGAAGGAACACGGACAAGCTCTTCCTTTAAAGACCCATGTGATGATCCACTGGGACTATGGTGTACTTTTACTGTTTTACTTCATGTTGAAAAGTTTATTTTTCGGTTTGGTAACATGACAGCGTATATTTTGGCCATGTTCGACGTATCTGCAATACTAGGGATGACATTGAGCAGTAACACCTGAGATGAAACACCCTGTATGATACGCTTCGGTTAATGCACACAGCAAACACATACGCATCATGCATCAGCAAACTCATCATACATGGAGCAAATGCAGGCACACAGGGAGAAGGGAGGCAAGAGGTGCGGGGGGGGGGGGGATACCGACGAGCCGCAGGGAGAATATGGGACATTCCAAACTGGGACAATACGACATGAGACAAAATATTTTCTGGCATCGAGACGGCAACACTGACAACAAGCTTGAGGTTATGCCTTCTGTAGTCTTAGTAAAAGTTTGAAGTTCGAAGAAAGGAAGCTCGACCGGTAGAAGATTTGCCTTTAGTCTATGGAGTTTCGGAAAATCTAACTCGAGCGGAGCAAAACGGTCCTTATTAGTGCAAAGAATACAGACCCAGCAATGACTTTGTGAAGCGCCTTTTTACTGAATTATCCTTGTCCACATCCTTTAAAAGATGAGGCGACCAGACATGACTTGCAAATTTTTACATAGGGCCTGCAAAAGGGTGATCATGGGGACCACACCATTCGACTTAAATTCGCACGTTCGATCCAGAAATCCGGGTTCTTATTATGTGCATTTTTTTTTACCTAATTTATTGGCTTAAAAACATTTTGAAGTATAGTCAGCATAGTCAGGGTGGTGGACACAAACTGATGATGAAATTCCCTGATATTTTTCCGGGTGTTCCAGGCCTGTACTAACATTTTTTCCTGATTTTTTTTCAGTCGAAAGAACGTGCTTTACAGAACAGAATTTTTTTTTCACATTTCCCTCAAATCGCAGTAACTATACCGCATTGCTTTGCTAAATCAAAATTTGCACATCCCTAACTAGTATTGGTAAAGAGCAGGAAAAGACCACTATCTGAACAGTACTAGCTAGCATCTATAACCTATTTAATACGTAACGTATCGTATTACTTAGGCTTAAGGAGTTTTCTGCTTTATGAGAAATGAAACAAAAAGGACATGAAGTTTTAATTAAAATAAAGTGAAGGGTTTTTATAAGTAAAAAAATGAAATTCGAATTAACTGTAAATAAACCATCTCTAAAAACAAAGCAAAATAAACATAAACAAAGGCAAAAACTGGTGAAGAGGCCACCGAATTGAGAGTGGTTCGGCCCTTCAAAGGAGTGATATCAACATACCAAAACTAACGAAATAAAACAAATTACAACAAATTTAAAACCAAACCAAAAACCTATAAAGAGGTGACCAAGTTGAGAATGGTTCGACCTAAAGGCAAAAGGTAGTAACAAATTGTTGGAAAACCAATTTCTTGTTGACATGCCACTTTATTACCCATCTGCACGGTAGCGGAGTTGAGTCTAATACACAATTAAAAAAAAAAGGACTGATATCATATCAAAAACCTAAACTGGTAAAAGGGGCCGCCAAGTTCCGAATGGTTCGGCCCTTCAAAGGAGTGATATCAACACACCAAAACATTCGCCAACTTAATCGCAACGAATAATGCTTTGGACGTTAAATGAAAACTGGAACATTGCTACCGAAAGTAGCAATGTTCTAGTTTTCATTTAACCTCTGAACTATTAAGCGGTGCGATTAACTTGGCGGATGCTTTGGTGTGTTGATATCAATCCTTTGAAGGGCCGAACCATTCGGAACTTGGCGGCCCCTTTTACCAGTTTTGGTTTTTGATATGATTAAAATAAAGCGAAGGTTTCTAGAACTAAAAAATGAAATTCGAATTAACTGTTTTTTATAGGTGAAAAAGACTTTGTGGGAAATGTTAAATCCCCTGACTTTTAAGTATATGTTTATCAAAGTCCCTGATATTTCCCAAAATTTTTCAGGCTTGATCAATTCCCTGAATTTTCCCGGTTTTCCAGGTAAAACGCCTCTCTGCATGATGGCCACACTGAACGAAAGTTGAAACGTTTTTTTTTTTTTAATTTCGAAAAATAGGACCCACATTTCCGGAATTGAAATTGAATTTCGGATCCATAAAAGCGGTCCCTATCTGCACTTTTATTTCCTTCAAAACTTAGAAAAATGTTTGAACAGAAAAAAAAAACGCACGACTTGAAATATTTCTATGGTCCACCCTGTATAGTCCATTCCTTTTCCTTCACTTTTACCACTTGGTAATCGGCCAGATTCATATCTGGACGTTCACCTGAGATTCACGACGAAGCACACAGCACAGAACCGGCAAGCCATCTTTACGAAACCCAATCTAAGCGAAGAAACGTCAGGTACAAAAAAATAATAATAATAATAAGTACTGGAAACGGTTCTGCAATATCATGGATCATTATGATGGATCTGCCATAAATAAGGCGCGTTTACGCAACGACTCGCCTTTGCATTCTCGCTGCTAGAACTGAATTGCGATGACAAAGGTGACATTGCCATGGTAACAACGCTAAGTGGATTAGCTAAATCTGACATCGTTTGAGTAAATACTTGCAGTCTTATAATCCGTGCCAATAATATAAAGAATTCCTCATGACGAAACAATTTTCCCAAACGCTTCTGAACTCACGTTATTTGCTGTTTTCGTTGCGAGGCGGCAGACATAAAACCGCCGCCATTTTGGAATTTGAGGTGATTTCTAGCTTCTAGCGGCAAGAATGCAAAAGCGAGTGGGTGCGTAAACGTGCCTTAACTGCTAAAAACTTTTATTTCAAGACTGATGCTTTTTACTCTGACGTATGCAGTCCGAGGAGATAACGCGAAAACGTTCGAGGAATCGGGAAATTACTTAAGGGGATTATAGAGTAAAACTCGGGATGAATAAGATTCCCGAGAAAAGAAGCAAATTGGTTCCCCGCGCACCTAACCATCACCGAAATGCTGCCTATCGTAATCCTTATGGTCGATCGTAATCCGGCTGTGAAATCGAACACAAACTCGCGAAATAGCTCTCCTCGAGCTTGTTCAATACGAGGGAACTCACTCGTTCCGAGAATTAGATTAGATCTTGGTGGAACACTGCAATTCCGAAAAGGTCACTGGAAGTCGGGAGCGAAGTTAGGTATGTAGAAATAGATCCATTTATATTAATTGCTGGCCGAGCGAGCGAAGTGAGAGAGGTGAAATATTCGACTGCATTTTGATTTTGTTTGTCTACTGTCTACTGTCTGCAAAACTCCTTTGAAAACTAACAAGAGAAATCTTGGAAAATATTCGAAAAGGTAAGAATTCAAGCAAAATACTGAAAAAAGGTCGAGACTGAAAATCACTCGATTAAGTATAGAGTCAAGAGAAATACTGGAAAATACTTGAAAAGGTAAAAGTCAAGAGAAATACTGGAAGATACTTGAAAAGGTAAAAGTCAAGAGAAATATCGAAAAATTTAGTGTCAATAGAAATGAAGTTCAAAATTTTGTTCTATTTTGTTGAAATTTCCTAACAAGGGAGCTGAAACGCGTACTTCAAAAATATTCGAAGATCTTCGGGTTTGTTCTTAGCTGGGCTGTCTAAATCAAATTTCAGGAGGCGTTAAGGGAACCCAGTCTATAAGGCAAGTGGTCCCAACCCAGTAAATGAACGATGCAAAGCCACTTGCCGTAAATACCAGTGTGCGAAGCATGCAGAAAATAATTTCAAATGGTAAAAAAAATTGCACTATTTCACACGTTTTGAAACAAAGAGAAATACTGGAAAGCACTCGAATAAGGTAAGAGTCAAGAGAAATACCGAAAAATTCTCGAAAAGTTAAGAGTCAAGAGAATTGTTGAAAAGTAATCCAAAATGTAACAATCCAGTAGTTGTTAATGCAACAAAACCCTTTTGAAAAGTAACAATCAAGAGAAATGTTGGAAAATACCGGAAAAGGTAAGACTTCAAGCAAAAAAGTTGATAGTGCCGGGAAATATAGAAAAATACTAGGAAAGGCAAAAGTCAAGAGAAATGTTGGAAAGTAATTGAAAAGGTAACAGTAAAGAAATACGTTGGAAATAACTCGAAAAGGTAAGAATTCAGAAAAAAAATACTGAAAAAAGGTTGAGAGTGAAAGGAAATACTGAAAACACTCTATTCATTAAGTGTCAAGAGAAATACCGGAAAATACTTGAAAAGGTTAAGAGTCAGGAGAAATGTTGGAAAATACTCGAGAAGGTAAGAGTCAAAAGAAATACTGGAAAATACTCGAAAAGATAAAAGTTAAGAGAAATAATGACACGAAAATAACCGAAAAATACAACAGTCAAGAAAAATACTGAAAATTATTCTAAAAAGTAAGAGTCAAGACAAAAACTGAAAAAGTGAGTCAATTGCAGAACTTTCTAATACTTAAAAAAAATAGTTTTGTAGCCTACGAACAATGGAGATTTTTTCTAAATACAGTCGTGGTGGGCCCTACCAGGATTAAACTGTGTGGGGGGGGGGGGCGCTGCCCACCTAGACACAGCTGATGAAGGCGTAAACACAGAGGGTGGAGTGAAAACAAACTTTTTTTTTATTTCGAATCAGCAGGGAGCGGAAAACGTGTGGTTTGGTCTCCTTATCACTCTCCCAAAGCAAAAAATTCTAAAAAAATTTTCAGAGGTGCCCCCAGGGCCTCAAAGTTGCAGTTTTCATGAAATTTAGTGATATTTGTCAAAATTTCTGCTTACTATAAAATTTTTTTTGCAAACTGGCATGGTACAGAAAAATTTTCTGTTTGCTATCTTATCACATTCCCAAAAGCAAAAAATTCTAAAAAGTTTACGGTTTTTGTGAAAATTAGCCATATTTGTTTCCATTTTCTTTTGATTGCCGGATGTGAATTTATAATCGGTAGAAGGCTCAAATGGTACCTTATGGCATATGTATATATACTACAATATATGACACATTAAAAAAATTTACCTGGGAAATCCATAATGGTTGCCTCGAGTTGCTCGAAGTTGAGGCATTTCATGAAAATATGGTATGTTCCTATATATTCTAATAATAATTCTCAAATTCAAATTACACCACTTCAGATACAATTCTGTTATTTTATTCTGAGCAAACATTTTGTGAGCAACAGTTTACAATGATAGAGGCTTAGAGCCGAAATTCTGCTTTGGTGTTAAATTCTTTCATCAGTGAACGGAATTCAACGCATGCGTGAATGAAGCCATTTCCCTGCTCTAATACGCAGACTTGCTGAAGTTCTGTTACAAGATGAATGCGTCTTTCTGTTCCTTGAATATGGAAGCGAAACTTGAGAAACTTAAATTTTGCTTCTGCTTCCTCAAGAATTTTTATACAGGTCTGAACTTCAGCATAAGTTAGATCCTTTGCGAGAGGTGGTTCACTTCTTTCGTTATCTCGCCAACCCATCATCAGATCGACCAACTCCTCAACCGCAAAGTTAAGTTTCGTGACTCGGAATTGACGTCTAGTTCCCGATGTTGTGTTATGATCCTGCCTTGCTGTCAGAATTCTCCTACATGCGAGCTATCGGACACTCTTCCTTTGAAAGGAAAACGTTCTCAGATCGGCCGAAGTATCCATTCCTTTGCATCACTGGATCGACCATTGTATTTTGATCTCGTTTTAAAAATATTGAGAATTTAATCATTCTAATAAGGTTCCGCGATCCCTCTCTGCAGGAAGACTTAGTTTTGATATGAACCCAAGTTAGTGCGTAGACCAACTTAGATTTATGTGGCTACAGAGAATCCATCAGAAAATGTTATGGAAACCCTGTATAAAAACTCTTGATGAAGCAGAAGCATGGTTTAAGTTTCTCAAGTTCCATGCAATACTCAAGGAACTGAAAGATACATTCGTCTTGTAACAAAACCTTCATCAGCAGTCTGTGGAGTAGAGCAGCGATATGTCTTCGTTCACGCGTTCACTAATGAAAGAATGTAACCCCAAAGCAGAATTTAGGCTCTAATATCACTGTATTTGGTGACGTTGTTCACAAAATGTAGGCTAAATTTTCTCAGAATGAAATAAATGCGTATGTCTGAAGCGGTGTTATTCAAATTTGAGAGTCAGTGGAATACTTTGAAACGTGTCCATATTTTTTATGAAATGTCTCAACCTAGGGCCTCTTCAGCCATTTTATTACTGACATCTCAGGTCAAATATTTTTTATGTGTGTCATCTTGCCATGGAGTACCATTTGAACTCTCTACCGACTTTAAATTCAAATCCGGCAGTCAAGAGATAATGTAAACAAATTCGGCTAATTTTCATAAAAACCGCTAATTTTGGGCCCCTGGGGGCACCTCTATAAATTTTGTTAGATATTTTTTTTTTGCGTTTCGGAGTTTGATAAGGCAGTCAACACTCTACGTTTCCGCGGCCTGCCAATTTGGAATTAAAATTTTATAGTCAACAGAAAATAAACACATATATGGCTAATTTTCATAAAAATCGTAAACTTCGGGCCCCTGGAAGAATTTTTTACAATTTTTTGCTTTTAGGGGTGTGATAAGGCAGCCAACAGTCTACGTTTCCATGCCCTGCCGATTTGGAATTCAAATTTTATAGTCAACGGAAAACTTTGCCAAATATGACTAATTTTCGTAAAAACCAGAAACTTTGAGGCCCTGGGTGCACCTCTAAAAATTTTTTTAGAATTTTCTTTTGCTTTTGGGAGAGTGATAAGGACAGCAAAACACAAGTTTTCCGCCCCCTGCCGAATGAAATAAAATAAAAAGTTTTTTTCACTCCACCCTAGTAAACACCTTTTAAATTTAAAAGGTGCAATTCCGTGCAAGAGTAAACGTACGGAGCCACATGTAAATTTGAAAAGTGTGCACTTCTTGTTGTTGAGGTTGTTATTGTTCTTGTTCTTGTGTGACACGGTTTCGGAAAAAAAAAATTACTGCACCTACCTAAAATCTGAAACATGATCTTAGCCAGAAATTTCCTGGGCTTCATCCTCAGAGGGACCACTTTTTCGATTGGTCCACCCATTCCGGAGTTACGGGTCCCTGAACAATCAGTCTAATGGATTTTTTTTTAAGATTTTGACTTATCCCCAACAAATGAACGCATTCTGAAAGTTCAATCAACATTACAGTAGACACATCACCTTTTGTGCAGCATCAGACGCTCTGTTAAATCCTTAATTTTTTAAGTATACGTACCTTAGTCGAAATATCATTTTCGATCATTTTCCTGCCATTATGTTTCTTAACTTTTCCTTTTCGAGTATTTTCCAGTATTTCTCTTGACTCTTAACGTTTTCGAGTTTTTCCAACATTACTCTTGATCCTGCGTTAGACTTGGCCGACTACTCTGTCCACTAGGCTTCTTTGCTTGCTCAAGTTGTGCGCCCCGGGGCCCCTAACCTTATTCTTAGCGCCCGTTGTAACTCTTAGTTCTGCCGGCCTGAAAGTCGACTGTTAAAAAGTAAAGAGAAGGAATGCCAGTAAACTTTGCTTTTATCGCGTCTGTAACCTGCAGGCCTGCCTTTTCTACCTTGTTTAATAAAAGAGTTAGTGCATGGGTACGATCAATACTATGAGGGAGAAGAAATTGGCAATAACTTTTCTTACTGCGGCACCAGACTGCTGGGGGCGGGGGGTTGAATTGGAGGAATAAAAGACGTAAAAAGTATCAGTTCAAAGTCACAAAAATACTAATTTGGTGGATCGTTAAAATGATGGTGAATGCGTGATCAATTTGAGCAAGTAAAAATTACCAGCTGTGCGGACGTGTAAAAATTACCAGTTTAGAGAGCACCTACAAAATATCAGTCTGGTAAGCATGTAAAAATTATCAGTTCGGTGGCACGTAAAAGTGACCAATTTGGCGAGCGCGTAAAACTGATCAGTTTAATTAGAATGTAAAAAAAAATTATCAGTTTCGTGCGTACCTAAAATTATCAGTTTTTGCAAACGTGTAAACGTTACGTTTAGTAAGCGAGTAAAAATTACCAGTTTAAAGATTACCAGTTTTGGTGAACTCCTAAACATTACCAGTACAATGATCACATAACAACGATAAGGTTTGTGGCCATGTAAAAATTACCGGAATAAGTAATTAAATGTAAAAATATTTTTTGAAGCTAAGGCCATGTCAGGATGGTACAAGACAACGAAAGAAAAACAAAAGTAGCAAGAATCCATTGCACCCCTGGGCAAAAAATAACAGTAATGTTGGAAATAAACCCCACAGTGAGGAACATGTGAAGAAGGCACGATTGTGTTTTTTTTTCTTCACTTTTCAGGTTTTGCCCCGAAATGCAATCTATCATACACGGCGACATGTATATACTAGCATCGTACCCGGCTTCGCCCGGGGATTTGTTTGACCCGTGGTTGTATCCCAGTATTTGCTCGGTGCTGCCTGATCGTTCACTGCAACAGTCGATTTTTGTTTGTGTAACATTCCCCCTTTCTGCCAGTCCTCTCCCTCCCCTCTCCCCTCCTCCTTTTATCCCGTCCTCTCCCTCTCCTCTTGGTTTCCTTCCCTTTCTCCTCTTTGCTATACGTAGTTGAACACGTACCCGGCTCCCGTGCTTGTTTGTTTGTTCTCTTCTAGGTTCAGTTAATGCGTAATCGTATGCTTAATGGTAACAGTTCACTTGCTTCCCCCCCCCCCCCAACTCCCAGTCTTTCGCTGTGGCTTAAGCGATGCGTACCGTGTGAAAAAGAAGTGTGCATGACGTCATGTAATACTTGCCCTTGAGATTATCACGGTGTTTGGTTAGAAGGATAATTGCTAGAGCAAATTGTTAGTCGAGGCAACAATGTGCCAATTTCAACTTCATGCCAAAGAATTGACACACTCACACGGTTTCATTGTTCCCCTTCCGGGGGTCGTTGCGGTTGCTTCATTTCTGCTATGAGACTTTGGTTTATAATGTAAGAAGATGTAAGATATGTTTGAAGTCCTCTTTCCAGCAAAACTAAAACTACTAATTTCTCAGTTTCTATTCAATATATTTACCAAACTATAGACCAAACTTGGCTAGATAGTAGATAGCAACTTTTCCCAACTTTATACCAACCTTTATGTAATTCCGTGCAAGAGTAAACGTACGGAGCCACACGTAAATTTGAAAAGTGTGCACTTCTTGTTGTTGTGGTTGTTACTGTTCTTGTTCTTGTGTGACACGGTTCCAGAAAAAAAAATTACTGCACCTACCTAAAATCTGAAATATGATCTTAGCCAGAAATTCCCTGGGCTTCATCCTCAGAGGGACCACTTTTTCGATTGGTTCACCCATTCCGGAGTTATGGGTCCCTGAACAATCATTTTGATTGTTTTACATTGTTTTAACCATTGTAACCAGGGAACAATGCCACTTAGCAAAATTCAGACCCATTCAAACAAACAAAAACGTCAAGTGTGCCGTAAAAAAAAGGGGGTTATATGATTGAAGTTACACTTTACTTGTAAAAAGGTACACGGATAAAAATTGATGATTTTTAATTGAAATAATCAAATGTACAATTGAGAAAATTGCATCTGTTTAAGTGCTGTTGTGCTTTACCAACCATATATTTAAAACGTAAAGCACAACAGCACTTAAACAGATGCAATTTTCCCAAGTAAAGTGTAACTTCAATCATATAACCCCTTTTTTTTACGGCACACTTGACGTTTTGGTTTGTAATATATATGCTTGTGAGCAGGCTTAATGATGTGAGCAGGCTTGATGAGGCTTTATTAGGGTCAAAGGGTTATAAGGTTTTAGGGTTTTAGGGCATTATTAGGGATCACGACTAAACAAACGAAGCTTCAGCAAGAGGGCGAGCGGGCTCATTCTTGTCACGGTAGCAAAGAAAAAGGGCGAGCGGGCGACAATGAAATGGATATGCGCTCTAACAATTAGATACAAACACTATTGCTTCAATAATGCTGACTATTACAGCCGAGTAGAATCAGCGGGTATCAGCTAGACCGGCGTATGTTACGCCGTGGAACAACTATAGTAGCTTCTTATTGCTTTTAGCAGGCAAGCCTCCCTCGGGAGGCGCGAAGCAACTGCGGGGAAGGCGCGAGCCCCTGCCGGTGGCGTACTATAAGGGACCATTTACGCAACGAACACCTTTGCATTCTCGTGGCTAGAATTTAATCGCGATGGAAAGGTGTCGTCACCATGGTACCAACGCTACCTAGACTAGACATCGTTTGAGTAAATGCTTACAATCAGTGAAAATAAGACAGAATTCCTCGTGACGAAACAATTTCCGAGTCACTTCTGACCTCACATTATTAACTGTTTTCGTTGCGAGACGGCAGAGCTAAAATTGGCGCTATGTTGGAATTTCAGATGATTTCTAGCTGCTGGTTACGAGAATGCAAAGGCGAGTAGTTGCGTAAACGCGCCCTAAAGATCGGTGACGATTTGTTTTATTTTTTAGCTATCCATCACAAAAGTAATTAAATTGCATGAGGAAGGCGAAATTTTCGTTTTTAAATATCTACAGATTTTGTGTGCAGTCTCCAGCCATTATAGCCAAAATTCTAGACATTTTTGTTCTCATGTGGCAACACTGCCTCGTCGTAGTGAAAAAAATTGTACAGCTATTTAATTTTTTTGGGAGGGGGGGGGGGGGGGCCCATTGCCTGCTTATCCCAATGGGGCGGAATACTGTAGAAAAGGTTGGGATCAACTGACGCTAGTAAATGCATACACGTCCGTATAGAGCAGCGTCATGTGACGTCGTATCGGCTACGAGACACCATTTGGAGGTAATAGCTACAAGGTGCACTACATTAAAATGTAACGGAAAAACGGCACTTCTAGTCAAGACAGTGCTTTGCTACACTATACTACTACTATTCCAAGGTCTTTGGTGCTTTGAGAGCGGATATCTTAGGCTTAAAATAATAATCGCGCGTTATAGCTTAACCCTCCAGTGCTCCTTGCAGCTAACCCAGTCACTGGCTCCACCATAGAGTTATACACAATAATACTACGTCGTGTCACTGCCCTATAGGACGTGGTAGGCTGTAACTATCGCATTACATCCCTCATCATAAGGTCGACTGGGAGAAAAGCTGTGGGTTTCGTTCCTTGTCCAGGCCAGTTCAGTCAACATTGCCAGCATCTTAATTTATCAAAGCAACACTAAAAACGGCATCAGTTTTTTACTTTGTTGATCACGAAGGGGGCACAGGGAGGGACTAGGGAGCCTTCGGGGGGTATCTCAAGGAGGCTCTGTAGTTTGTTCGATTTGCACTCTAAAACATAACTTGTTTACCAAACTTCATGCGTTTCGTTAGATCTATAAGAATTTCTTGGTCTAGTCCAGTAGTTTTCAACCTTTTTGGGGTTGCGGTACCCTTCGATGTTTTCGATACGTATACGTGTCACACGCAAGTTTCCAATTGTTGTGTATGTTTCGCGGACAGTGAGGTGGAGGGGTGATGTGGGGGAAGAGATGGAAAATGAATGAGTAAATGTACCGATATTTTCATTAATCAGCGTTGCCGGCGTGTGATACCTATGGGATGCTACAGCGATCAGTACTACCGAAGCATGGATGGAATGACGGAAAAGTGAAGGTGGCAGATACCTGAGCTAAACTCAAGCGCACCAAGGCCTTTTGAAATAGAAGCTACACTGGCACATTTCCCTGTTTCGTACCACCATAACTACAACCATGTGAACTGTAATTTTGTGGATGTTTCCATTGGTTTTGATGTGTATGTGTATTATCATTTTTTTTTACCCTTGTTTTATTTTTACGCCAGTCTCGCGGCATATTCCTCTGGATCCCCCATTCCCCTCTCTGGCCCCACACACCCCTCTCCGTTAGGCTGGCGACCAACAAATATCTTGCGCCACGGCACACCGGTTGAAAAGCACTGGTCTAGCCTGATATGAGGGAGGGGGCTGAGGTGGGTGATGAGGAACCTTGGGAGGCATCTGGAGGGAGTCTGTAGCTAGTTCGATTTTTTACTGCTAAGAGTGACGTGTGTACCAATTTTCATGCTTTTGGCTCAATCTGAAAGAATTGGTTGGTCAAGCCTCAAGGGTGCGATGAGGGAGGTATTGGGAGGGGCATGGGGGTGGGGGAGATCTGGAGGGGGCTGTATAGCCAGTTCGATTTGTACTGCTAGAGTGACTTATGTACCAAGTTTCATGCTTTTAGCTTGATTTTTTAGGAATTTGTTGTTCAATGCTCAATGAGGGGGTACAGGAAGGCACTGGGGGACCTTGTGGGGGTCTTTCGTGGGGGGGGGGGGGGCATAGTCAGTACGATGTGTACTGCTAAGAATGACTTGTGTGACGAAACAATTTCCGAGTCACAAGAACAAGATTTTAGTATGATTAGCAAGAATTTGGGCATGATTAGCCCAAACTATGGGCCGCAATAGTACTATAGTCTGTTCCACATTATGTTTCCAGGGAACTGACCGCATGACGCCACGTTTTCTTCCACTACGAGTGCAAAGACATGTAAATACCCCACTCGTAGATGCTAACAGTAACTGGGCAAAGTCTACAAGTGTGATATCTACTTGCTTTTGCACTTGTAGTGCAAGGAAACGTGGCGCCCTACAGTCAGTTTCCTGAAAACATAATGTGAAACAGACTAAAGTGTGTGATTGTTTTACCAGCCCTAAGGGTTTAAGGCGCGTTTACGCAATTAATCGCGACGGCAAAGGTGTCATTGTCATGGTAACAACGTTGCCTGATGAAGCAAGCAGTCTGCATTAAAGACTGGCCTTGTGAGGATACACAATATACAAGTCTGAGAAAGAAAGAAAAGACAACTGCCCCGACTAGGACTCGAACCCAGGATTAAACAGCTACTTAGCCCGGCTGGAGCCTGTAGCCAGTACCCGCCCCGGTAGCGCAGTGGTTAGAGCGCCCGGCTAGTAAACGGGATGTCTGGGTTAGTCTGGGTTCGAGTCCCAGTCGGGGCGGTTGTCTTTTCTTTCTTTCTCAGACTAGTGTATTGTGTATCCTCACAAGGCCAGTCTTTAATGAAGACTGCTTACTTCATTTACCCTTTACCTTGTGATTTCTTTGTTTATTAACGTTGCCTGGATTATGTAAATCCGAAATCATTTGAGTAAATGCTTACAATCTTCTAATTCGTGACAATTACACACATTCACTGTTTTCGTTGTGAGCTGGTACAGCTAAAACTGCCGCCATGTTGGAATTTCACTTCCTCCTTCTAGCTGCAAGAATGCAAAGGCGAGTCGTTGCATAAACGCGCCCTTAGAGTTTCTTACTTCTACGTGCAGTTTGTCCTTAAATTTCATGAATCAGATTAATATATGAATCGGATGTATTAACGATGGGGACACTTTTCTATTTGTTTTCTTAACCTTCACTTTGGTATTAACAATATTTTGGAAATCGGAGCGATAGTCGATTTTGTAATATTGGCTAACGTTTCGTTTTGTCGTTCTCGTCTCGACAAATCAGCAACGAAAGCCCTATTGTGAAACCAATTCCTTTGGGTGGTATGCCCTCTTTATTTAACCGTGTTCTTAATTTGTTTAATTTGCATTTGCATTTCTGCATAAGTTAATCTTTTTCTCGATTGAACTCCCATTATGACTTGTAAAGAGGGATTGGCATTTTGAAGTGAAATTTCCTGTTAAACCATGTTAACGGAGCTTAGGGAAACTATCCGTCATTGATTTAACATTTATTTCAAGTGTGGGGCAACTAAGTTAGGAAGAAGTATATTTCTTTCATTGGTTCTAGGTGATCAATCTTCAGGAGTGAACACTTCAATGGGCGCTGAAGTAGTTATTTGTGGG
>JAHWFP010206126.1:0-20331 GCA_023313725.1 Lithobius niger | reverse complement strand
CATTTTTTTTTTTTTAGCTCTGGCTGACTGAGTTAAGGATTGCATCTTCTCAGATAGCTGTAACACAAGTTAACTTTCTTCTTTAACATATCCATTCCTTTTTCGGTTTCTCAAACGTTGAATACTTAAACTGGAAAAAATATGAAAATGGAGTCGTCTTTAGAGTTGCTTTTGTTAATATCTTGGTGTTCACGTTTCGACGACAATAATTTATTGTTCCAGTTCGGGGAAGATTGGGTGTAAACGGTTTTCTGAGTGTAACTTCTTCCCCTGTCATTCACATAAATCGAGCCTTTTCAATATTGGTTCGGAGGTCTCCACAGGGGTCGTAGAATCAATCCCCTTTTTGGATTTAAAGACGAAAGTCTAGCACTGTAACGTTTTCTTATATAGGTATGGGTCTGTCCATATAGCATTTGAAAATTCATCTCGATGTATTGTACAACTTTTAAACATGTTTGGTACCGATCTTAAATCACTAATCTTCGCAATCTCTCGATATGAGGAGGATTTAATAAGGGCATACATATAGTGAATTGTATACAACCCGGGTCATACGGAAACTCATTTCCTGATATGATGGCTCGATGATTGGTTGATCAATATTCGTTCCTATACTTCATCATACGTTGACTGTACTACATCATCTTACGCACTGTCTGGAACTTCTAATGTCAGTTCTGAATCGTTGAGTTGCCATCGATCTTTGTAGATTACTCCTTTAGCTCACCATTATCTATTCTCGTCATGACTGGTTCCAGCCAGCTCTTTCTACCATTGTGTTAGGAATCCTGAGTAGTATCGGTCCTTGGGTCTCTCATCACGTTTAAACCCCTCGGCTCACAGCATCAATCATAAATCCAATTCGACGAAAAACTTACCAATAGGCCATGGGTCTATGCCTAAGCATTTGTTCCTCTTTAAACATGGTTGGACATGTTTTCTCCAGTAAAAGTCAAATGAGTGTCGCAAGAAAAGTAGGGTTCTAAATACTTGTATTGATAGCGAATAATTTATTGACGAATTTATTAAAACTCAAGAGTGTGGTTCGATTCCCGGACATTTAACTAAATCAATTTTTTCTACACCCAAAATTCGAACAAGGTCATTACACGCACTCGTATAAACTATACGAAGCACTTGTTTCATTTGGGAGACCCATTGCAAACAGTTTCTAACCTATTAAGTGGAAATAACTGAGCATGAATTCCCACACTCGAACTCAGTAAGCGATTTAAGGTGTAAAGGTTCTTTCATGAATAGTCAATGTGTATTTATTGATAAGAACTCAAATGTACCATTAATCAGCCTGTTTAGACAATATGTTTATCAAACCCAACACTAGTATTTGTCCGTCAAGTTAGAGATCTCAATTTACCCATTTAACTCATCCGGAGTTGGGGAACGACTTTTCAACTTCATTTGATGCACGAAATGAATTGTACGCATTGACAGCGAATAATTCATTGACGCATATTGTTAGAAGCCAGAGCATGGTTTGATTTCATGGCATTGAACCGAATCTATTTTTCCCATACCCAAAACTCGAACAAGGTCTGCTACATGCACTCGTATAAAGAATGCGAAGCATGGATTATAGCAACCAGAAATATTTTTCAAACTTTATGTGTCGAATAAATAAACTCACGAACCACCCCCACAAAAAAGCAAGCGATGGCACTCCTGGGCCACGTGCTAAAAATAGAATCGCGAAACTTGAATTTGCCATTGGTGGAATAAGCTGCCTCCCTTGGTGGACACTTGCTTGGTGGACACTTGCTTGGTGGACATAAGCCACCTTTCACAGTAAAACAAATGAATGCCATTCTTGGGCCACCTACAAAAAAGTGGAATTGACTTTTCATTTTTATTTTTCATTTGAGTTTTGAAACTGAATTTTAATTTGCACTTGGATTTTAATTTTGTGTTTGAGTTTTGAGTTTGAATTTGTTTCAATTTTTAATTTCAACATGCATCTTGAATTTGAATTAGAATTTCCATTTTGAATTTAAAATTTGATTTTGCATTTTTGTATTTTGATTTTGAATTTGAATTGAATTTTTAAATTGAAACTGCGTTTAAATTTGAATTGCAAATGGTATTAACTTTTTTTTACTTTGTGAACTGAAAAGTGAAGTGGCATTCGTGGGCCACCATATTCAACTCTACGGGCTGCAAGAATATTCATCAAAACATAAATTAAAACCCAACATATTAAAAGTTACAAGGCAAAAACGACCAGCTTTACGAACCAAAATCAAACTAAAAAATTATCAGCTGTTTAATGATTATTTTATGAACTATTAAATTTATCTTTTCTTTCCTCTTGATAAACTGTCCCTGTGTTTAAAATTATTGACATTTCAACTCTTACAAGCCCAGTAAGTTTTCAACAAGAGATAAATTAAAAGCATAACACAGTAAAGTTCATAAAATATTACAAAACAAAGAGTTTGTCGTTGTGTCAGCTTAATAGCTTCACCTAACTCTGTTCAATGAAGAATGCGACCCATCGAAGTCGAAATATCAAATAGCCTACAACGTGACTTTGCAAATAAGAAAAGAAGATATATTACTACCACAACTAACACGTTAAAAGCCCGTAAAACATTGTAAGCTATACAGCTGTAGCTTTGTGATGCTTTTGAACTTAAATGGAATTAGAAAACAAAAACGAACTCGTTTGATGCCTAAGGTAAGGTTTAACTGAATAGCAAAGGGACACAAATAAACTTTCCTGTAAGGTTCCATATACTGCAGTTTTGCTGCATGGGCTGTTTAGTGCACGAGAAACCTTACTGCTGTATAGTCAGTTGTTTTTAGCCTACCATTTTTACTTTTGCACACGATGGATGAGCTAATGATTGGTGCATTCTACTTGGCTAAACAACATCGCTGGAAATTGTTAAAAAACACATCGTGTTATGTGCTTATCACACGCAGGTAATTCCGGGTTGTTTGAGTCCTTAAAAAAACCAGGAAATGTCCTTGAAAGTAATAATGAAATACCATGCCCGGAAAAGTGCTTGAAAATCTTAAAAAATATTATATGTATCATCAGTAGGGCGATGAACGGGAAGCAGACGATGTGACTGAAGAACACTGAAAAAATTGAGCCAAGAAAGTAGCCGTATCGAGTATGTAGCCTTAGATTATTCTTCGTTTGTTTGGCCATGAAATGTTTTGAAATTTTAGGCTCAGGTTGTAATTGTATTTACGTGTGTAGTGAGTGGTTGGATACAGCAGTAAGGTTTCACGTGGACTAAACAGCTCAGCAACCCTGCAGTATCTGGAACCTTACAAGAAAGTTTATCGCTGTTTTGACTTAAACCATGCGCAATGGCTGTTTGCTGTGACGTCACCATGAGTTAGCCAATGACGAACGAGAACAACGGCTGTTTGGCCGTCTGATTAGACTATCCCAGTCACGTGATATGCACGTCACAGCAAACAGCCATGGCGCATGGTATAGGTTCAGTTAAAAATACTTACCTTAAGCATCAAACGAGATCGTTTTTGTTTTCAATTCGTGCCACTTTGGCGTACCATGCCGTTTTAATGTTTTGTATCTTTATCAATTACGGTTTGCACGAACCATTATAGAAACAAATCCTCTTCTGTCTATTGCAGCTGGCGTTTGCTAATTGGCATTGTTGCATAATAACAATGTTTAAAACAATGTAAAACAATCAATCCGGTCGATTGGAGCTCCATAACCCCTGAACCACTTGACCGATTAGAAAAGGCCTTATGGAAAGAGCACATCTACAGAGCAATACCTGTCAAATGAGCTAAGAACCAGCTTTATAGGACAAATAGTTTGATCTGTAGAGATCGTAGCGGAAACGTGTCGTGCCAACAAGAAAGTAGTTACGAAGTAGACAAAAATGAAAATCACGATTCCAGCTCAAGTCCAGATCTCCAACGTGACAAATCAGAAATTAATAAACGTTGGTACACGTGTTGGCCAAGTCCCACAAAGCTCTAATACCAAATTTCAGTGGAAAATGTTGAAAGACGGCGGAGAAATTAAGCATCGAAATTTCGGCTTTAACATGGGGGACCGCGGTCAAACCTTACAGTAAAGGCGATGGCTTTTTAATTTCTCATCTCCTGTCGCAGATTTTCGTTACCCGCAAAGTCGAAATATTGATTATTTGAAACGCGGAGAAACGCAAGACCGTTGGTGAGCAAAAGTTATCTTTAATGATTCTGTTGTACTTTCCACTTCAAACAACTTCGATTTTCTTTATTTTTTTAAACCAAAAAAAAAACCTAAACCGGCAAACGGTTTGTGCCAAGTTTGGAAGAAAGGTTTGAGAAAGTAACGAGCTTAAAGTATTATCAGCTATTTTTTTTTCAACCAAATCCTCAAAGGATGTTAAAGTGTTAAAGTTCTTCCCCACCCCCCTCCCCCTTCCCACTCCTTCGTACTCCTTCGGCTATCCTCCGTCTGCCCTGAAGTGGCCAAAGGCCAGTTTTCCTGTTTTTCTTTTCCATTGGGAATACTAAAGGGGATACGAACTTTTGATAGGTCTCATTTATTGATTCGCTAAGGAAAGGCACGTTTTCAAAGACGTCCAAGAATCCAAACAAGTTTTTCAACCAAGATACGTATACAGCTTTTTGACTCTGCACAGTCAGCAAAACTCCAACAGCGTATTTAGGTAATGCCACTCTTGCTCCTTCAATAGTAAATATTTGGGTTAAACTAGTACCCACTTTCAACGCTTACCGCCAGAGGCTGCCGTCGTCAGTGGACCACATGACAAAACGCCACTGCCCGATTTTACGAGTTTCCTGAGCGTCGCCATGGAGACGGAAACTCGTAAGGGTCCCTAAACAAAATGATCACGATAAGAATAATTCTCAATTCATCCCTTAAAAATAATAGGTCAAATTACTGTAGGATGTTAAATTAATTTTAAGCTAGGTTAGAACTGTGCTGGTCTAGTTTCCTTAATCCAGCATTCAATTTTCAACCAGGTTGTGTAGCTAGGATTGGAGGTAAAGGTGGCCTATTCACGGCATGACAGGTTGCAGCATCTAGCGCCGTCTACCATCACTTGATATCAACAAGCGAAGAAATCCGCAAATAAGTTTCTTTTTGCACAACAGACAAGCCACGTTCCTCCTTAATTATTGAATGTAAAGTTGGTCCGTCCACGTGCACCAGGGAGGAAGAAGTCAAGGTCAGCGATATCACTGTCACTAGATGGCGCCCATCTAGCGGTTCAAAATCCGCGTTTCAAAACGGTCGATATATAGAAAAAAAAAGCGCTCGTGATGTCGTTAGGATTAACTTTACCGCTTGGTTCCTGGTGCACGTGGGCGCACCAACTTTACACTCAATAATTAAGGCGGCACGTGGCTTGTTTGTTGTGTAAAAATATATTTAATTGTGTGTACCTTCGCCTGTTGACAGAAGGGCTAGAACGACCATTGAAACGAACGCAGAATATGTCTTTCAACTTCAAACACTGCCCATGCGTGAGTATTTCCTCAATTCTCGAAGGTATTGTCTCATGGTTGAATGAAGACATCCATGTCGCCATTTTTTATTTCAAGGTTCCCGGCCGCGCCAATGTGTTTTCTTCTCCGCACGATGAATGATGTCTTGGAGGGATGACACATTTCGCCCTCTGGTGCTCTTGATAAAAGCAGGTAATTTTTCATCCCATCTTTTTCGAGAAGCGGCGTTACCTACTGATTTATCTACCTTGGTTAAAACCTTTCCTGCGAAGCGACGTTAACATATGGCAGCTAAAAAATATCCTCTTTTAATACTATGATCTTGTTACGGACAAACCACGCAAAATTACTAGCGCCTGCTTTGTCGTTGGAACGACGTTTAATGATTCATCGCTGCCTCGCAATGTGAAATTCATTGTCATGAAATATTCATGTTGCATCTCACGAAAAATTTCAAAACACGGTAACTCATTGTGAAACACGTTTTTTGTCTTGTATAGGCTAGCTACAAATGTAGAAAAGCAACCGGGAACCCAAGCGTGATCATAGCCAAACTTAATGCACATAAATTTAATGCACTTTATTTAAAATTTAATATAAAATATTTACAAGACTCAATGGATAAAAAATAGAAAATATTATAGGAATTTCTTGTTAATAAATACGAGCTTTATAGAAAAATCCAACGAAATTTATACGAGAGGTTATAACAATTATTAGCCTAGATGCAGTGGGAGCTAGGTGTCGTATATTGTACAGTAGGACAACTATCTTTTTTGTTGTTCTACAATACAATAGAGCAGGGTCAAATGACGTCATGTTGGCTACGAGACACCGTTTGGAGGTAATAGCTGCAAGGTGCACTAGATTAAAATGTAACGGGAAAAACGGCACTTCTAGTCAAGACAGTACGTTGAGAGCGGCTTTCTTAGGCTTAAAAGAACGTTGTTTTCTCCAGCAACAAAAATCGCGCGTTATAGGCTTAAGAAATCCAGTCTAAAAGCATTGGCTTCAATAAGACGATCTTCCTTTTCCCTCCAGTGCTCCTTGCAGCTAACCCAGTTACTGGCTCCACCATAGAGTTATACACAATAATACTACGTCGTGTCCCTGCCCTATAGAAAAAATAATAAAAACAACACTTGAATGCACATACACGGTAGGTACATGCTTTGCTTGGCCGCGTTTGGCCGCTCAACCAATCAACGTTCAGTTTTCGTATATATCATGCTGCAGCTCCACAGATGGGGAAGATAGATGTTCTTCTTTCCGGATCGAAATAATTAGCGTAGCAAGGAAACACGCCCCAAACGGAGCAATATTTTTAGTTCAGAACAGAAAAATATAGGAAATATAGGAGCATTTCACGATTTATAGGAGCCTTATAGGAATCCCATAAAACAAACCAGGAAAGGTAGGAGGACTGGGAGCCATGATTAACGTCTAGCATTTTAGTTAGGCCTATCTATACTGCACAATGCAGTATGGGAAAAATCATTAGAAAAAATTATTATCTAAAATAAAAAAAGTAACAAAAAAAAAGTAGTACAGTTAACCCTAAAATCATTATCCAAGTATCGCACTGGGTCAGAACGAGATGGTTCAAACTCTATACCCTAACTGGTTACAGTTCCGTTCTAACGATTTATTTGGTGCGTGGTTTATTATTAGAACAAGGCAGGCCTGCGTTACTTGACGATCATTTATTTAACAGAAAGGACACGGGCGTACAAGGGAGGGGCGGGGAAGAGGTCACAAAAAAGGGCAAAAGGGCAAACTGTTTGATGACTCTTTATATAGCTGTTTTGCTGCTTTCACCTAGTTATGAATGACTGCAGATATATACCCAACAAAATTCTTAGTACCCCCGATTGGGGGAGGGAGGGGCTATCTGGGGTTAAAAAGGGAGGGGGTGGGACACGTGGCCCAACGTCATTCGGATTTAAGAATTTTAATATTTTGTCATCCGTAAAACAAAAACGTAATGCAGCTACAGCCTAAACTTAGTAATAGTAAAACTAATTTATGCTTGAATATGTTATGTTTATGTTTGGCGAGTCAACGACGTTACACGGCAAAATGTTACAGATATGGCCTGCCCGAAAAACGGAGAAATACTACTGTCGGCAATTCAAATGGCTTTAGACCGATTAAAAGCCAACCTGGGCCACGTGTACGTCCTGGCCTCTGTAAAGCAATTAACGGGCAGCTGCCCTAAAATGCATCCACCGAAAAAACCAACACTAGTAGAAAAACCCGCCAAGTTTCCAAAAACGGTCGGCCTTTGAAGGTAGTGATATCATTACACCACGGAAAGCCGCCAAGGTTAATCCTATTAGCCAAGTTAATCGCACATACTAATAGTTCGAAAGTTAAATGAAAACTAGAAGATTGCTACTAGCGGTAGCAACCTTCAAGTTTTCATTTAACGTTCAAAGTATTATTCGGTGCGATTAGCTTGGCTAATAGGATTAACCTTGGCGGCCATTCCCTGGGGGAATGATATCACTACCTTCAAAGGCCGACCGTTTTTGGAAACTTGGCGGGTTTTTCTACCAGTTTTGGTGTTGGGTGGATATCACAACTTTCATAGGACTGTGAACGTACATAAGGTTACACCGTCTGTTTAAGATGCTTCAATCCAATTTTTGCACACACTGACTAACAATCGCAAATTTCGTTCGCTTCGCTCACTTAATCAGTGCATCCCCTTCAGTTGTTTTGTTTATCCGTGCAACTTCCCCTTAATTTTTCAAGATTTCGTTCACATTTAGTCATGCAGAAACCCCCGAAGGTCGCTGTTACGAAAACAGCAGAACGCGAAGCCTTTTCATTTGATCGAATATATAGCACAGCAACGATTTTGTCCGTCCGTCCGTCGCCTTTTTCTGTAGTAGTCAAGTGGACTTTAAAAAACATGGCAAATTAAACAGCCAAACAGCCGCTGTTCTCGTTCGTCATTGGCTAACTCATGGTGACGTCACGGCAAACAGCCATTGCGCATGGTTTAGTTTTCATTTAAATAGTCTCGGCACCGTGCTGCAAGAATGAATAGGCCTACTCTTGAACCCATTTCTCCGTTAGCTGCTATTTACGGAATTAAAACGGCAAGTCAAAATTAGGCCTAAAAGCTGACAATTGCGCCTAAAATCTAAAACCAGCACATTTTTAACCAGCTATTGTAATAGCTACTACTTTTAGATTCTATAATAGAGATCGCTGTCGCAATGCGTGGTAGAGGTGTGTGCCTCAAAATTTTCGAAAGTGGCTGAAGTGTACAGAAGACCTGTTGTGACTAGGTAGTCGCTGCAGCCTGTTGTTTATATGTCGACGTTCTAGGATGTCAATAGATAGACGGGCTATAGCCGTTAACTGTAAGATAATTTCCTCAAACTTCGTTAGATAAACATAAGTTGCTTACCCTCAAGTCGCTGTATGTTCTTTTGTAAGAAGGGTGACTACACCGCAGAACAATGTTTCAGCTTTGGACCAATACATGTGATACACGCATTAACTAAAGCTATGAAATTACTATGAGTAAACATTAAAACAATAAATAAACTAATGTCCCTTCTCTGGTTGCAAAGACAGTTGCCAATTAAGGTACCCTTCCCAAATACCCTCTAATTCTCTGGTGGCAAAGGGAGTTGCCAATTAAGGGACCCTTCCTAAATACCATCCAGAGAATCTTGCATGAGCCCTCCAATCTTCTTGGGTTATTATACCGAATTAAAGAGCTTCAAATCATCAGCAGAGAGATAGAGAGGGAGGCGCTCAGCCGTATCGACTGTTGTGTCAATAAAAACAACAAACAACAAATGGCCCAAAGATACTCCCCTGGGGTACACCAATGATAAAGGAAGTAGGGTTGGAAAGGGCTCTGTCAGTTCAAACCTGCTGTCGTCGATTGATCCGAAAGGCCCTAACTCACCGTAGAACTGCCCCATCCAAGCCAGTAGTTGGGAGGGTGTACCTTGACTGATTCTAGGTATTATCACCCGAAATGCAGTGCTGTGTATTCCCTCAAAAGTGGTATCTCGGATTCTGCAAGTGATTCAATGCTATTTTATTCCCGCCTTCCATCCCACCATCTCTGCCGCTGCTCGCCGTAGTTAACTCCCGGGGCGGAGGTCTTCGGTTTCTCCGTAGTTCGGGGAGAAGCCCAGTCTGCTTGTCTCTCACCCTAACCTCGGCCCGTCTCTCACTCCCAAGCAGTCTTCTATACAGCGTAACTTTGCGATAACTTTGTGAAAAGAAACTCGAGCTACGTAGGCTAAGGGCCGATCTAAAATTTACCTATGCTATGCTACGCGTAAATCTGGGCCATAATCCGTGTAAATTCTTTGAATTACGGAATAGCAAGCGTACAAGAGGGCATCCATGGAAGCTGGTATAGTGGGGCGTTTCTCACATAATAGTCGGAAGTTTTTTTACTCGTGCAGGGCAGGAAATGTATGGAATTCTCTGCCAGACTAGGTTGTCCAGTCTCCCAACTCTTCGATTTTCATGCAGAGGCTAAAATGTTGCGACCTTTCTGGCTTCCTATACAGAAAATTTTAATAATCGTTACTGATAGACATAATCCCTGTGGGATTGTATTTTTATGTAATTATATTGTGATGTTATTTCATTGTTTGGGCCCCGCGTTAGTGATCGTCTGATCCTGCTGGTTACCCTTAGCAACAATTGTATATTGTTTGTTAATAAAGTTGTTTTAATATCATCATTATTATTAAGTTCACAATGTGGAACAAGGTGGCTTACTGAACTTTGCAGAGTGATGGGGGGGCTGAAAAATAAAAACTTAAGTCTAAGCCTTCTTCTTGCTCTTCTCTTCGAGAGTGCAATATTTTTATTTTATTTAAGGATTTTGTGTGTTTGTATCTTCTGACTTGGCTGAAAGAAAGAAGTTGGCTCCTGAGTTGGCTTTTGCTTAGTTGGCTGGCAGGCATATAAATAACAGCCGCAGTGATTGAAACACCTGCACCAGTCCCTTTAAATTTTTTTTTTACCGACGAGAGAACTTTAAATGCTGACCCCGTACAGTCGTTATTCTTAGACTTTAGGCATTTTTTGACATCTGACGAAGAATTCCAGCAGACGAAACCGCACCTGCAGACCACAAATTTCCCCTTTTTGACAACCCAACGTGATTACTCCGTCAGACATGTAAGAACGCGCAGCGTAAGTTTCTCCCTCGCAGCGTTATTCCCCCCTCCCCCTCCTCCTGCTAACTGAAGCGCTTTCGTTCGTAGGATAACGGGTTCAGTAAGTTATCTTTATGCCAATGGAGGATGTGGGCATAGCGGTTAATGCGCTATGCCAGTGATCTGGGGGCGAACTGGATAGCTGGTTCGAATCCGGGTCATGCCTCTCCGACGAAACGTAAGTGCATAAAGGTGGCCTACTGAACTACGCTAATTTTCTAATTTTCCTTATTACAAGTAGGTTAAAAACGTACGCGTTTTCGAAATAGTTTCCAGTCACCAATTGTTATGTTGGCACTTAACGATGGCGACGGTAGTTTTTAAATTTAAATAGAAAATATCGCATGAATGGTGACTGTCAAGTGCACTACGCCTGTAATAGATCACGGTGAGAGTGTTATGAAACTCACATTAAAGCAACATCCGGCCTGCCTTATAACAGCCACGCGCAGTTATGTGTCCGCGCGCTGCTGTACGAGATACGGCGTAGTAATACTACAACTTCCGCCCTAGTCTTCTCGTGATGACGTGAACGACGTCTGGCCTAGTAGACGAATTGCGGGTCACATGACAGCATTGACGCAAAAACTGTGTCGTTACAAACAGAAACAATGAAACGTCATGGTTATTGTAGGCGCGCAAAGGATCATATATGTGCGGGACGCAGTAAGTAAATAAAATTACCAATATTCAACAGAAAATCTCGTAGAAGCCACATTTTGAAACGATTTTTAGCCAGGGATTGACTAACAGTAAGTAAATAAAACTTTGGGGCCGTACTTGATGTGGAGGATCGAGAAAATTGGGAGGAATGTCTTTTTAATGCTAAGCAACGAACTGAAAATCAAAAAAGGGGCAAAGAAAGGGCAGTAAAACCATACTTTTTAACCCAGAAGTGATGTAAAACCCGTCAGTTCCACTTCTCGAGCTATCAGACAAACCTCAAGGCGTGCTATTCTTGATAAAAATAGTGAAATTTTCATCCTGAATGGGAGATTCCTAACGTCAATCGAGGTCGTAAAAGAAGTGAAACGACGAGATCGAAAAATATTTGCACAATTCGTCTGCCAACTATAAGTCGCAGCAATATAAGTCACAACTGTTTCTGACCCATTTTCGTGCCGTTGTCTTCGGATTGTCACAAACATGAATAGGACTTGACAAAAATGTCTTACTTACGATTAATCGGATGGTTTCAATCCGGAGAACGGTTTTAAAAAACGGTGTTGATTCTTTTGGACCCCACGAAAAAAATTAAAAAAATTTGGAAAATAAAAATTAGGCACTTGAATATGTAGAACGCTTTGCTAAACCTAGTACAATTGTCGTTCGGCCTTAAATTAAAAAAATATATATATAAATATTGTAGACGGGTGAATCCTTCTGGACCCACATGAGGGAAAGCTGATAGTTTCTGCTTTGGGGTGATGCCTAGCCATGCGAGCCACTGGAGGTGAATGCTATGGCCCTGTAAGACTCGGTTAGGCTTCACAACAAGTCAGAAACTATCTGCCCTCCCTTAAATAATATTGGTTCAGAATTGGACTCTCCCGTTCACTCGGATGCCGATATACCTCTACACTGATTTTCCAAGTAAAAAACATAATTTGTATAGTATTTTCCAATACTGAAATCTTAGCAAGCATATTACGTTTTTTTCCAGGATTCGTAAGAGCCATGCAGAAACGATAGTAACCTGTGAAATGTTCTTCGCCCCTCCCCCCCCCCCCCCCTCAGTCTTTCCCTTACAGTCCATTCCTCAGTAACGAACGCACTTAATGTGCGCAATACTGGTCCAAAGCATTTTATTACGGATTAGGCTAGTTATTGAATTTTTAGGCAACTTTGTTTTCAGGTAACGCTTCAGCATCATCTTACGAACGCAGCCCGGAAATTAAATTCAGAAGGAAACTGCGTTCATCATTATTTTTTTCCCGTGAAAGTTGCGATTCCTTTTCCGTTGACGCTGAGGAGGATAAGCGAGTAACGCGATTCAAAAAAATAATGAAATTCCTTCATGGGATGGCGGAATTTTCCGTAGAACGATAATGGTGATTGCCAAAGTTACGAACGACTTTTTTTTTTGGGTACGGAAGGAGAAAAGTGTCGTATCAAAACTCAAAGCGAGGCTGAAAACGCCACATGTGGAAGGGCGTTACTTTTCCAGGGCAAAGAAACATGCTAAAAAGGGACCCAAACCAGAATAGCAAGCCCAAAATAATTTCAAGTTTCAAAATAGCCGAAACAAACAGTAAAACACAGAAAAGGCGACGTTTTGGTGTTCCAAACGGCAACGTTTTCAACCCAAAACCAAAAACATAAATAAAAATCAGATACAGGCTGCATCACAATTAAAATTTTTATACCATGGCTGTGACGTCACACGAACTCAACGCCATGCTAAATTCCCGTAGGTTAAATCCCGTTAACCGTGACCGGAAGTGTGCGTCATCGCAAGAAGTGTGGGTTATCTTGTTACCCCACACTTCTGTCGATAACCCATACTTTTGACACTTCCGGATCACACGACCGGGAACACGCACACCAACAACCAAATACAGCGTGCAAAAAAAGTGGCTCAAAAAAAACGTACAAAAGGAATTTCTTAAATTGCCGGAATGTCCCGAATGAAATCCTATCCATGCTAACTCTTACATGTCTGGCCCATAACTAAGCTTATTCACTCCGCGTAACTCCCCCCCTAAACTAAAATGGAATGACCTTCTTACATACTGATATCCTCTTACCGTATTTTTAAGACAAATCTCAAACTACAAACGCACAAAATGAATTACATACCTTGCCAGAATGTTCCAGCACAATGCCATTCTATCCCTGCTGCCTCTTATCCAAGTTTTTTCACTTTGTACAGCTTCGAAAACACGAGTGAGCTAACTAGCGTGAAATCTGTCCAACCGACGCGTCTGTCTCCTTCCCACCCCCTCCCCCATCCATAAACTAATATGGAATGACCTTCATTCATCATTGATTACCGTATTTCTTGTAGCAACTTTCATAAAACACAAACACAAACACGTTTTAATTAAATACAAGTTAGTTGACGTCCCAACCTTGGTATAAATCATTTATTGGTGAGAAACCAACGGTTATCGATTTTTAACTCACCGCTGCAATTATTGTCCCGGCTCTCGGGCTCTACCCTCGACCTATTTGCATACTTGAGCCGGGCCAATAATCGCAGCCGTGGGTTAAAAATCGATAACCATTCGTTTCTCATCAATAACTGTTATGAACACGAACAGAAGCGTCAAAGGCGAGTTTTGGGCAGGTTTTTTTTGAAAAAAGGTGTTATTTGGAGCACCCAAAAGTCGTATTTTCTGTGTTTAGCTGAGAACACTTTTAGCTAGTTTAAAACATGAAGAGGAACCCGAAACCCAAAAACAACACAAAAGAGTTGTAGAAAAACACTAAAACGAAATTTTAAGAATCCCATAACTACGCCTAAACGGACAGAAAATTCTGTATTAAGAAACCACGACAATTTTTAATGAGTGGAACTGGAATGATACAGAAATAAAACTGAATAGCAGGATGTAACGCCGTTGCAAAAATCTTAAAATCAGTGAATCAAAAAAAAAAACAAGAAACACACTTCCACAAAACGTTATTCGTGTCGTCGCCTTCCATTCTCCTGTGAAAAAAGCAATCGCAATGAAAATTACATCATAATTTATTTCATTTTCATACTTTTGTAACCAGTGTTACCTAAAGTAAATTAACGTTTAAATTAATGTACGATGCTTACAACGTACAAGGGATTCGTTACATTATGTGCCTGCTCAACACATAAAAGAAAAATAAGTTTAAAAATAAACTATACGCGGATGGGCGTCAGTAGCACCGCCCTTGTCTACTCCTTTGACAATGCCAATATCCAAGCGGAGAAACTAGTATTCCTCTGTAAGGGCGCGTTTATGCAAGGACAATTTTCTCGCTTACTAGCTTTCACTTGGCCAATACTAAATCTGCTGGCTGCTTCGCGCCTTTGTCGGAGAATACGGCTTTCGAGTTGTCTATACGTAGTAACCATGGCAACAACGCGAACGCAAATTTGCTCCTCGTGCCTCGCGACCCGACGTACGATGCTTGCAACATGACGGCGTCGATTTATGACAACAAGAAAACAATTTTTACTGCAGTACACGACGACGGACAGATTCCTGAATATCGGCATTCGAAGGTTTGTCTTCGATTCAATAACTCCGAAATGGAGGCCATGTTGGATTTTGAATTCTCGCAGCGAGAAGCTATTTATTCTACCGTCGTTTGATCACTGCTAGAAGCTGTTTTTTTCAGCGAGAATAGGAAATTTTGGAAATAGCGTGAAATGGCAATAATGTTGTAGCAATGTTTAAAATGACTGTTGCACTTTGTTCTTTATCCGTGTTGTTATTTATAGTACATTTAATTTGTAGTCTATTAGCGCACTCATTTAACAGAAACGGGAAATTAACCTGTAAATAAATAACGATTGCCTAGCAAATAGCTTTCGGCGAGCGAGAAGGTCTCGTTGCGTAAACGCGCCCTAACTCTTAGGCCCTTATTCTGAACGCTGACTAAAACTCGTACTTGACTTGAGAGTCGTGCTTGAATTTCCATTGTTTTCTTTTCCATCATATTTTCAATTCGAAATTCGTCACTAGCATCTACATTTATAGAAACGTGAATATTCAATTTCTGTGAATATTCAATCTCTAGACGACCATTACCAATGCCTTAAGTCCACGGACAAACCGTGAACTTTGTACGGCTTCCTGGGAAACCAAGCACAGTGAGCTAAGTACAGCCGAGTGGATAGTTCCCTGGCCTCCAAGCTAAGTGGACCCAGATCGAATAGCGTCTCCAACCTATAGGGCAGTGACACGACTTGGTATTATTGTGTATAACTCTATGGTGGAGCCAGTAACTGGGTTAGCTGCAAGGAGCACTGGAGGGAGAAAGGAAGATCGTCTTATTGAAGCCAAAGCTATTAAGACTGGATTTCTTAAGCCTATATCGCGCGATTTTTGTTGTTGGAGAAAACAACGTTCTTTTAAGCCTAAGAAACCCGATCTCAAAGCACCGTCTTGACTAGAAGTGCCGTTTTTCCCGTTACATTTTAATCTAGTGCACCTTGTAGCTATTACCTCCAAATGGTGTCTCGTAGCCAATATGACGTTACATGACGCTGCTCTGTATACTTAGAGACTAAAATACGATCCGAGTGCTTGTTCGCAGTGGTTCTCTAAGCAGGGGCGGATTAAAACTTTGGCCGCCTAGGGGCTAGGCTACCGCACACTTTTTCCGCCCCCCCCCCAATTTTTTTTTTTTTTCCAGAAAAATGTATAGGCTTTTAATTTTTTATTTGTTTGCTACTATTATAGTCCTAGTTTTTTTTTTTTTTGCTAATTTATCAAAATTTTGCCACCCTGGACTATAGTCCCCCCCTCTTCCCCCCCTCATCCACATACGCCCCTGTTTCTAAGGGATTGGTGCCAGCCATTAACGATGTCTGAACAATTTGATATTAGAGCCAAAAAGTCAAAATCCTTAAACCATTACCTAATTTCATGGATATGCGAATTTGATTTCCCAAATAAGGTATACAATGCATGTGGAAAATTTTAATTTGAATCGGAGAATTTATTAAATTGTTATCGTGGCGACAGACGGAAGAACAGGCATCAGCGCAGGCTGAGAAACTGCTTTATCGGATTCGCAGTGCGCGCCACTAGAAGTGAAGTAAAAAGAGGAAAAAGAAAGTTTCGTTTTCGAGTCAAGAGACTCCATCCACAACAATCTTTCGTGAAATACGGTAATGAAACGTGTCGGTAAGATCTACAACAAAAACAATTTACAAACCCAACTATTGATCGACTGCATTCGTGTTGCCGTAACGTGACTTCTTTACCTTCGTATCGTCTTTTCCATAAACCGCCCAGCCTCAAAAGCACATTGGCAAACGGATAAAAAATTGCGGTAAATCTACTTCGTGCTAAAATCCAATATCGTTTACTGCCGAGGCAACCTGCCCGAGTTCTGCCTATTATTCGGGAACCGAACGAGAACAGAGACCAAACCTTCTGGGAAATTTGTGGAAAGCAAAATGCAACAAAAGTATAAAATAAACTGCAGTAATAAAACGAATTCTATATGTTGTTGGGCTTCGTGAGTGGGTGAGGCTTAAACAATACGTAGTTGCCCCCTGACTGGGCAAAAGCTTACGACTACACAGATACACTGAAAGAATTTTAATTTTCAGCACTTTTGTTCGTGTCTTGTTCACCTAAAAAACGTAACAATACAATGAGTGTGACATAGAATGCTCTCAGGTAAAAAGTACTCCACCCAACACACTTACAAATAAATTAAAACAGTAAAAACAGGGAGGGACCAGCCCTAACAAGATAATCAGACGGCGGCCATGTTGATTAGTGACGTCAATAATGTTTGACGTACCTAGAACACGTTGACGCGCAGATCTTCATATAGCTTTTTCTACCTTTGGTGTACAGGAAAAATTTTGATACTGTCCATGGCTCTTGTGGAATTTACTGTGATTGTGTAGGCTTCTAATTGTAGCCTGATTTTATCCATTGGTTCTTTGTAAAGAATCTGAGTTTGGCTAACAAGAATGTTGTGGTTTGAAGTTGTGGCATGTTTCACGATGGCTTACTTTTGATTATCTTGGGCTAGGGCTCCTCCATGATCCCACTTACGGACCCCCAGGGGCCTCTGGCATTGACTCACGTAAATAGCTGTGCACATACCACATTTTATAGCACTGCCGGCCAGGGCCGGATTTCAGCTCCTGCCTCCTGTAGGCCCAGACATAACACCGCTCTACAATGCCCTCAAAACTTACCCTCCCCCAGACTCTTAGGAATGTTTAATTTAGGCTCCCCCCCCCCCTCCCCTCAATCAGCACCTTTCTTAATTTGCAGATTCGTTTGCGATCCATGGAAAACTGGTAGGGCAAAAATAAAGTAACCTATTTCTGTTGCCCTTTGAACTTAAGAAATTTTAGAGATTTGCTTACTAGGACCTTGTCCCTTTCTTCCCCCTGTTTTTTTGGTAATGAGCGTCGCTTAGTTTCACACGCTCACGGCTACTCATTTTGTTACTCATTTTATTTCATTGCTGCGATCAACGCAAGACAACCAACCCTACACAAAATGGCCACACAATGAAAAGTTCGTTCGTAAATAACGTAACTACGATTTAAAGAAAAAATCAGTAGACCTACTCACATACAACACCTACCCTGCATTCCATCAGTACTGATCCGACAGTGAGTTGATGGAGAAAAAATATTGAATTGTTATACCCTGAACAATTCGAGATATTTGGGGGAAAATGAGTCGTTGGCAACTTCAAAATCGGTCTACATGGTACTGTACGGTTCGCTGTTGTGAAAAGCATTATTTGTATGTGTTGCACATGATAGCAACAACTTGTTTATAGTGTCATCTCTTGACAGGATGCGGTATTTCGTAACGTTTTTAGTCTGAGTTGCGGTTTGTGTAATTCTAACAATGGATGACGTCAGCATTTTGTGAAAAATTTTCATGAAAGGCGGAACACCCGCAAAACTCGCACCAGCGTTTCTCACGTACAATTATTTTTAAGCCGTCATGCCGCCCCTAAAAAAGTACCGATATAAGCCCGGGCCTCTCGGGCCTACTTATAAATCAGGCCCTGGGTACGCATGCCGAAGCGTTGTTGACGAATGTGAATCGAAGACGACGTTGCTTTCAACGTGTGATGTAACAGCCAGCTGGACGAGATGTGGCACGGTCGACGTTGGCCCATCAGTGCATGTCCTGTGTGAATAAAGCGTTGTACTAGACAGACAGAGTTCCCACTAACGTGAAGAACCTAAAAAACTCAGAGAATTTTAAACTATGTTTGACACTCTGGAAAAATTCAGGGAATCAACTCAGATTTTTTTGCGAAAATCCTGAAAAATGAGAGGGAGGGGGGGGGAGTAATAAAGGTTATAAGTAAGCCTAACTGCATAAATGCTCATTGTGTTAAAACTGCATCAAAAATGTTATCTCTCTATTTCAGTGTCTTTCTATTTCAGGTGTTTCTATTTCAGGTGTCTATTTCTGTATTGACACCTGCAAGTTCGTTAAATGGGGCTCATCCCTCTTTTCCACGTTGTGAGCCCTGTAAACAGTAAAACTCGTTAAATGTCTACAAAAACTTTCTTCTGGAAATTACGGTAATAAATACCCTGGAAATTGACCTTAACCTCTCTGGCAAACCTGAAAAACTCAGGGCAATTATACCACAGGCGGTTTGCTGTTTGCGTTTGGCGGTTTGCTGTGACGTGCATGGCTAGTCCAATCAGACGGCCAAACAGCCGTTGTTCTCGTTCGTCATTGGCTAACTTATGGTAACGTCACGGCAAACAGCCATCGCGCATGGTTTAGTTTTCGTATTTTGTTGGGAACCCTGCTAGAAAATTACTCGTATTTTCTTAGTTTCAGGTTCAATTTACATTGGCTGAGACGTTTCGAGGTTCCTGATATGCCTATCAGCAACAAAAAAACAAATAGAAAACAAATAACTAAAATCCTATTTCAAATTCCCTACACAAGGATTCGCACAAGTGTTGAAACGTTATGTAGCCTTACAAATATGACCCCCCCCCCCACCCACAATCACATTAAGCCAATAAACAAACATCTTGAAGCAGTGAAGCATCCAGGTATTTTGTTTAGAGGAGGCAAAAAAGATAAGAAAATGGGTCCGAAAGTTAACGCATCTTTAACAGTTTCAGTGATTTTTCATGTTTTTAAGAAGTTTACTTTGAGACATTTTCTTAATGGCAGCAAATTCCTTACTAATTTGTTCAGCTTCGATGTAAATAATTTTTCTCACTGGGGAGGGGGGGGAGGTGAGAGGGAACACTGGGCTCAAGAACGAATTTGGAATTGTTGAGAGCATTCTAATATAAACCAACGTTACCCTAAACTTGAGGCGAAAAAGACAGGCTTTCTGATGTCAATAGAAAAAAAATCGAGATTCTTGCTGTTTCTCAGTTTTACTGTTAATCTTGGGTCTTGGGAACGGGGTTGGGCCCCCCCCCCCCCCCCTTTGCTCCCCTCTGGGAGCGCCACTGTCTTAACGGTAAGTCAAAGTCAAACAGAATTTGCAGATTAGGACACATTGCCTTTTCTCTCTCTCTTTCCCCTTATTAAAAAAAAAAAGTAGTGTTGTAGTTCCTGACATTTTTCTGTAGATTATCAAGTTTTCCAGGTGTGCGCTCGTTTCAGTCTTCAACTGATAACGAAACTGACAATAGGTGTTCGTTCACACAAAACCGTCACGACTCAGCACCATTACCAATAACGAAATTTGCTGACGTGTTCTCGTCGAGAAAGATCAAACAAAGCGCCTACACTTTCATATCCGGAGCGCTATTTACACGAAAGGCCTTATTTGCTTGCTTCAAGCATTCTGCCTTTATTACTTCAACATAACAGCTTCTCTCTTCTCAGCATGAAGCAGGGACAAGGCTAGAATTACTGGGGAGGCGGCAATTTTAGCGAGAGGAGAGCGAGCCGAAAAATTCAGCTTTTACGTCCCCCCCCCCCCAACAACAAAAGAAGAATAAAAGTAAAAATAACACTCTTGAAATAAC
>JAHWFP010206123.1:0-19467 GCA_023313725.1 Lithobius niger | reverse complement strand
TTAACCCTTCTCAGTTTGCAAGCAACGTAGGTTTTGGTAAGTCTTTTATGTCCTCCAAATACGACGCAGAAATTTCGAGTTTCAACCACAGAAAGCCGCTGTTTACTAGATGCGGTTTCTGGCGTCATTACGATTAATGAATGAATACCCCAGCAGCTGCGCCTGCGTATTGCACGGCAGCCGCTCTTCTTGAAGTACGTACGCATTTTGTATGGAGTGATTTAACTGACAGGACATTAAAGCACGGATCATTTGGTTACTATTACCCATGGAGGTCATGAGCGAAAGAGAAAGTGACGAGGACGTTTCTTCTGTCACGGAAATGAGCGAACCGATGACAAATCTTCAATATGCTTTAAAACGACGAAAGTCGGGAGAGGAACGGAAGGACACCTCGGAAGAATTTGGTTAAAGTCCGTTCAAAAGAACTTGGAATTCGGTGGTAAAACTAAGACTTCTGCAGCCAGCTACAAGACTGACACTTAGATTATTTAAGCTTAGGAAGGCAAGCCCTGAATTTTTCCTACTCTTTACTTTTTCAAGTTGCAGAGAAACCCCATTGAGAATGATCTGTAGCAGATTATCGTCACGTGTGTTTCCCACAATTAGGTAAAATAAGAATTAAAGCATATCAGCAAAAATATACCATAACATTCACATGACCGAAATCTAATAAATACTAAAGCCTGGCCTAGCACCTGTCCTCATTGAAACCATGACCATTTACGTTGAAAGTGGGCTTAAATTTTCAATTTTGTCTTTCCTTTACTTCTAGCAAGTTCGTGTCCCTAACTAGGCCTAGGTCCTATTTCCATGTTTTAAAATGCAGAAATTGAGATTCAATTATTATTGTCAAGGGCAGATCCAAGAAAGGTGGATCCAAGAAAGGCTGCCTGTGGCCCGTTCCATGTTAACTCGTAAAAATTGCCGAAATTGTTCGGAAAAATGTAGCTAAACTAAGACAAAAATTAATCAAACAAATTGAAAAAAAACAATCGACGACCCCCCCCCCCCCCCCAAACTGTGTTCTGGTTCCGCCCTATATTATTTGCATCAAACATTACTGTTGAAAAATCCCACACCACGAAACGCCGAAATAGGCTACCTGCAGTGTGATAACACACTGGCCCTATTAGGTAATCACTAGGGTTAAATCACTTCCTTTTCATAATTAAAAAAAAAATAGTTCTGAGTCTTCGTGTATATACCTGGTGTCCAGCATTCTTCTAAAGCCACCAAAAATAAATTTAAGGCATGCGAGGGTTTTTTTTTTTTTAAAGTCTTTTTCCTACTGTTCATTATCCAACTGTCTTTTATTTATGTGGCGCCCTAAGCAATGTCTAATACGTATCGTTTGAAGCCAGGAAAGGCCTCAGAATTCCTAAAGTCCGTCAGCTTCCGGGGCTATGCCCCAGACCCCGCTGGGGGAGCTCGGCGTTTCCCCAGACCCCCTAGCTGCAATGTATGATTTCACACATGTCCACCCAACCAAAGCCAAATGGACTTTGCTACGTCCCTGGATCTCCCACAATAAGTTGTAAAAAAGTGGCCCCTGGCAGTGACCCTCCCGACTGGCCTCTTGACCCGCCAGTCCGCCTCTGGTAGGCTATGATTTTATTTTGTAGCAAACATTATTTGGAAACTTTCGGTTGACATAAATAATCAAATTAATTCTCTCATGGGTTTTATTAAGGAATTCTACCTTATGAAAGTATTGGCAATGTCTTATCACGACACTACTGTGCATGGCATCCATATCACACTTTAGTGTGGTTATATTCATATCATATATTCATATATTCATATCACCACATATGGGATATCACATATGGGATATCATATGGGATATCACCACACAAAAGTGTTGCGATATGAATATCAAGCACTGTAAGATCTGGTGATATGGGATATATCGCTGTGCGTTTTTAGCATTGTGAAAGGTAGGGACCGTACGATAAACGTATTTACAGTTTAAATGAATCCGAAAAATGTGTTGATGTAAATGAGTCGCTGTCAGTTTTCGTTTATCAGTGTAATTATAAAGACCCCTACAATGTTATGAACAAAATACGTACATCCTCAAAAAATAAAGCGTTTTCCTGCAGAGTAAAATAAAATTGTAAAATTTGTTTTATGTCAGTTCAAGTATCATTTTTATGCCCCCCTCGAAAACGTGCGGGAGGGCAATTGCACACCTGTACCCCCCCCCCCCCCCCTCGAGTAGCTACGGCCCTGGGGCCTGATATAATGTCAATGATGTTCGCAGCCATACTTTCCTAAGGGACCGTTCATTATTTTTCAACGGGGAGGGGGAAGGCGAAAATGAGCAGGGTCATGAAAATTTTTATATAAAGAAGGAGGGAGCTAACAAATTTTTTGAAGGTGCTAGGGTGGGAATCAGAAAAAAACTGCAAGAGAGAAAGTGCACAGCAAGTTATAGGATGTTAATGCACGGTGGTGACGTCACGCCAACACATCCCAATGCTAAAAGTGTAGCCGTTATATACGGTTAATCTTAAGACCCACACACGTGACCGTGGGTTAATTTTGATAACCCACACTTTTTTAATAACCCACACTTTTTTGATAATCTAACACTTTTTCCGCGCTCTACACAACCACTGCTCTACCATGTGACATACTTTGCAAAACTACCGTACACAACACAAATTCAACCAGCACACCCCATTACAACCAACATAAATAAGCACATTTACAACCTGCGACATTTATCGTACTAACACGAAAAAAAACCTCGCGTAGGCTACTATGCTAGGATCCCACCCATAGAGGAATGGCCAGCCTTTCGCTCCGACAGTACTAAAACTAGGCTACCGACACTTGTAAACACACCTAAATACACCTAAGAACACGATACTCAAGCGAACAGCACATTTGTAACCTGGCGACAATTTCTGTACTAACACGAAAAAAAAAACCTCGCGTACGTTGCTAGCCCCCTTCCCACCCCCATCCATGAATGAATGGTCCAAGTCAGACCCGACAACCTTTCGTTCCGACGGTACGAAAACTAGCCTTCTAAATACACCTAAAAACCTATGAGACTCAAGCGAATAGCGCATTTTATACGCCATATCTTATTTAAACTAATAAAGTAGAAAAAATACGGTTTTACCTTAAACACACACGTCTGTGACTGGGACTGGATATAGGGACGTCCTCGCGTACGTGAGACTTTCGCAGACAGGAAGTTTAAACCAGAAGTTTGAGTTCAGGAAATTACGTCATGATTCACAAATAAAATTTTCAAATAATTTTTTTTTAAATCTCAAATAACTAGATATGTTGGCTCGACATCACACCTTAGCATTAAAACACATATCCGTGAAGTAGACCGGGTTATCCCGAAATAATTGATAGTCTACTCGAAACGGAACAGTCCATAGATCTTGGGGTAGCAAAATCGAACTCGCGCTGGCGCGCTCATGCGATTTCGCCAACCCTCGATCTTTGGACTGTTCCGTTTCTCGCAGACGATCAATTATTTTGGGATAACCAGGTCTACTTCACGGATATCTATTACTTAATGTAATAAATTTATTTAGCTCAGCACATCCCACAACGTATTAAAGTAGGCCTAGTATCCTTTCGTACATATTTCATAAAAATGAAAATTTTAAAACATTTTTGGGGGGAGAGGAGGCAAAAAAATTCACTAATAATAAAGGGGGGGGGGCACGAATTTTTTTCTTATATTGATGACGACAATCCGCCAGCCCAGCCCTGTTGTAAATAATGAATGGTCCCTAATTAGAAAATACAACGTTTTGCATAATTTAGAATAATTTCAAAAACAAACCAAATCACAAACACTTACTGCAAACAAAAACAATAAATGTTTCTGGGTGTGTCGTGGGAACTTGTGCAGCTCTCCGTTGTTTTGCACAAACACCTTCAGCATACATAGTAAATCCTGACTTGGCGTAAGAATGCTAAAACAGTCAAAGTATATCGTTCATGGTGCATTAGTTAATATTAGTAGGATATGCATGCAAATTGCAAGGCAAGTTAAAGGTTAAAGGAAACACAATGGCATAGAAGTCAAAAATAAATCATTACAGTGAATGTAAATAGCAAACATTCGGTAAATAGCAAACATTTGTAAATAGCAAACATGCCAAGTGAGTTGCCGCAATCAACCGCCATTGTGCTAGCGGGATGGTCACGCAGATCTTGCATGGCGCAGAGTAATATTCACATTGACGGTGAAACTTGCACACATCTTTGTGGGGGTCTAACCTGTCTTTTCTCTTGTTCCCTGGGTAGTTACAGGTTCCAGGATCTTCAATTACCGGTATCCGGCCGAAGTAGGTGTCTTCAGTGTCAGAAAACGTCTTGGCATGTCGAATTTTGACCATTTTGGAAGATGCGGGTGACCAATTTCTGCTGGAATTTGTATGATTCGAAAGAGTGCTATGTAGGGAGACGCACACTGAACAGTGAAGGCGGGAAAAAGAGAAAAAACCGACGCTCAGGAACCAGAAATGAGGTGAGGTGATCCAAAACGAGGCTGGCCTTTTGCGACAAGCGTTGTCGAGGTGTGGTGGAGGCTGCATTAACAGCCAATCCGGGAGCCGGAGGGCAGGATGTCAAAACGAGGCTTGAGCTTTCGCCCCAAATCCCAGTGGAGCTGCTTTCGCGACAAAGAAGCCTTGTGGAAAAGAAGGGTGATGAAAAAAGTGGGGTTCCCAGGGCGTTCCAGAGAGGATCAGTCGTGTGGTGGCCGACGAGGGTGGTGGCGTTCGTGAGGTGGAAAAAGATGTTTCCCCGAGGGGTCCGTAACGGATCCCCTCCACAATGGTGACATCAGAGGGATCTACACAAGATGGAGGAAACTGGATGAAAGTCGTAAAACGTTGACGGAGATGAGGAACCCTGAGCAACATCATGTCGCGAAAGGGTGTGGATGGACGCTGAAGTCCAGTAGCAATGGAATGTTCCCGATAAGGGCAGTAGCGACGGAGGCCGATGAAACGCAAGTCAAAATAGCGACGACGAGGATGAAGCGTAGGGGGAGGGAAGGGTCTTTCTGCGTGGAGGCAAAGAAAAATCCATGTCAGAAGAATTCGGTGTGGGTAGCCGGAAGAAAGCAGCGTCACGAGGGCAGAACCTGGAGAGGACGGTAGTCGCAACGAGATCCAGCGTCGCGAAAGGCGATGCGTTGCTGTGACCAGTGACATGGGGACGCCGGCCTGGTTGAGGCAGGAAGCCGGCTTCGTTGGAAGACGGGGGAGTGTCGACTTGATGGCGATTGAAGCGTAGCATCCGGAGGCGGTAAGGCTGTAAGGTTCATGTAGTCATGGGATGCATTAGCGAAACTCAGCGTTCCAGAAGAAGGAGGGATGGCGTCGCGAAGGGGCGACATAGCCAACTGACTGGGTAAGCAGACGGTGACTAGCGGTCGTCCCAGCCGACGGGAGTGGGGCGATCCCGGGAGACAACGAGAGGGAGCCACGATGACTTCTTACTCCAACGAAGAAAGGCAAGGAACGGAAGCCACCAGAGCGGCTTGAGACAAAGAGATGCCGTTTCAACACCACCATCTCTTAAATAAGGAGAACCGCGCATGCGCGGTAGGGTACGGAGGCGGCCATTGAACTTTGAACTCTCAAGGCAAGGATGCATCGTTGGGACAACAATGCAGAAAATTTACAGGTATTGCACTTTTCACACCATAAAGAAACATAAAATGGGAAATTAAAAAAGGCAAAAAAGCAACTGTTGCTTGTCAAATACCAAGGAAATAAACAAAAACCATACTTACAAACAAAACAGCAACAACAACAAAAATACATTATCAAGTTAAGCCTACCAGACGTACTTCTTGATATTACACATTTAATGAATTGTCACCTCTGATGGTGAAAAAGTGGTTATAATAAAAATCACCCACATTGTGTAATAGATTAAAAATAAGAATGAGGTCTGTTAAAAGTAGTTGCCTATGTTCAGAAAAGATTTCCAGTGAAGATTTATCGTTTATATTAAAGAGTACTTTACCAAGTTTATTTGATAGGCGATTTATATGACAGGTGGAAGTTGAGCCGAAAACTGAACATGCATATTGCATGCATGAAGTGATCCATGCATCGAAAAGATTCTTTTTGTGCTTTTTGTCCAGTAAGTTCCTGACCATATAAAGTGAAAAGATACATGGTGTAATTTTACGAATAATTCCTTCGATATGGTATTAAAATTTCCAGTTATCATCAATAATAACTCCCAAGGTATTTGAGGTTAGATGCTTGAGTCAGAGTTGGACAGTCGCACGGAGTGAATGAACAAGTTTCTGAGTAAATTTTACGTTCTTTCTTTACGGTATGGGATTTAGTTATATACAGGAACATTGCCTTTCTGTGCTAATAAAAAGTTCGTTGTCCATAATGTTGTCGAAGTCATTCTGAAGGTTTAGTCTCATTGTTTCGGGTTTATTGTGTATCGCGATGAGAAAAATGTCATCTGCAAATAAAGTAATACTTGATTTGTGTATTACTTGACTAAAATCATTTATGTAAATTGGAAATAAAAATGGGGCAAGCATGGATCCTAGTTGAACTCTTAAGAAATTGCATACCATTTGCTTAATACCTTACCAATCTTTATGCTGCTTTCCCTCCACTTCATGTAACTGAAAAGAATCCCCCAAAATTTCCCCCTAAATAATTTTTTGCCAAGAATGTCGATATCAAGTGTATCTATCAAAGGCTTTCTTCATGTCAATAGTAATAATTACAACAACGTGCTCACTTTCCTTAAACGCAGTATTGATTTTATCATACGCAATGATATCCACGTATATATACGATTGAAGTCCTCCCTCCAGGAAAACCAAAAAAAAATAATATTTTCCACCAAACTTGGCCAGAACGTAGATACGTATGGAAGGTACATGTATACCAAAAATTATGCCGTTCTGTCAAAGTAAACGTGGGTAGCCACACGTTATTTTAAAAACTGTTCTCTTCTTGTCGTTCTGGCATGCGTGGTGGACACATGCCTGCACTGTGGCTGTTCGAGATTGTAAAAGCGCGCTTCGTCAGTGGTCTCGTTTTCCCTCAGACGAGAACTGGTTTGTGTATTTGGCGACTTCCCGGGTTTGTGTATTTGGGACTTCCCGGGAATCTAAGGTTATTCGTAGAGTTGAGGGACTGTCTTTTGGGTCCCGCTTCTGTGCACAGGTCGGGGCTGGTTGTTCGGCTTCGGTGGTCTGGAGTCTTGTATAGCCACAGCTTGGTTGGTTGGACGGCCCTGCTGCCTAGCCACTGAGCTTAGCTGAAGTCACCTCTGCTCTTTCTCGTTGCCGGTCTGGCGCTGCGGGCATTGATGGCATCTCTTATGATCAGTTGAGAGCCCTCAGCCCCTCGGCGATGGATGGCTTGCTAGCCTACTTTCAGTAGTTATTAGATGGTGGTGAGGTGCCGCCTTCGTAGCTTTTTACATTGATGACATTTGGGAAGAAGGGTAAGAGCAGATCTGTAATGGTTAACTATCATCCCATTGCGCTACTCTTGTGTTCAGAAGCTGTACGAGCGTGTGCTAGTTCGCAGGCTGGCCTGGGTTCTCAATCACTGTAGTCGTTTATCTAGCTTGTAGTTTGGTTACCTCGACAATCAAGGAGCCCAGGATGCTATTCTCTTCTTGGAATATGGTATTAGGGACCATGTAATGTGGCTACATGGAAATGTATTTCTGGCAGTGTTCCTTGACACACACACGGCGTGTGATATGGTTATGACTGAGTGGGTTCGGCACTCGTTCTGCTTGCTGGGAGTAGGAAATGAACTCACCGAGGCCATTTTAGTCCTGCTGGACAAGCGCCCCTTTGTGACTCAGGTAGGAGATACTTGGTCTGATGTCCTGGAGACGGAGCGTGGCCTCCCGCAGGGGCTGCCTGAGTCCGATCTTACTTGCTGCTGTTTTAAATGATGTTTTGGTTGAACTTGCTTTGCACACGAATATTGTAGCCTATGCAAGTGACATTGCAGTCTGGCTGATAGGTAGCGATGTTGATGAGCTGGTTAGGGCTATGCCACATGTAGTTGGGTATGCCTCTCATCTGCTGGACTGTCGGGGTATGTCCTTGTCACATAGGAAGCCTGAGGTTATTATTTTTGCCCAAGGGGCCCACGTCTCTTTGTCCCTTGATGTTGGCTCAGTGCAGATTGCTTTGGTCTCACAGGTTAGGTATCTGGGTGTTATCCTTGATTCACAGCTGATCTGGAAGGATGAAGTCGCTGCTGTGCGGCGGAGTGTTGTGGACAGGCTTCGAGCACTCAAGGCGGTGCCTTTCTGTTGCCTCACTGGTAAGCGTTCCATTTTGATTTTCCTTTTATTGTGCCTTCATTCGCCCTGGAATTGAATTCCACCTGCCGTTTCTAGATGGCAGCAGGAGTCTCATCAATGGTCTGCAGGTTGCTGTCAATGAGTGCCTGAGGGTTGTGACTGGGTGCATGGTGCCTACTCCCGTTTTGTCTCTGCTTATCGAAGCTGGAGAGGTCCTGCTGCGCCTGCGTGCTGCGGAGCTTCTTGTAAACCTCTCCTGGCCCTCCCTGGGTAGGGGTAGGACAGACCCTCTGTGCTGCATTTTGTCTGGCTACAGCACTCTTGGTCCTGTCGCCAGGGCAAGTCATGGAACTGCTGGTCTGGGTGCGACTCTTTTCCTGGATTGGTGCCTGAGTCGCTTTAGTGACACGGTCTTTGCCGATCCACCTTGTACGTGGTTGTGGTGCGTGAAACTTGATTCTGTCTTCGAGTCCCACGGCCAAGCTGCAGATGCCTCCTTCCACCGGGACGTCATGGAAGGTAGTGTGGACAATTTTCTCCCAGTGTTAAAGCTTGGAATGAGTTGCTTTCTCCCTAGTCTGTCGACGATTTTTGAGGGTGAGTTGGTGGCAGTGACGATTGCACTGGATGTCGCTCTGGACCTACACCTGCCCCGTTTTGTCATCTGTTCTGATTCTGCTTCTGGCATTGCATTCTTGCGTCAGTGTTTTGCCACCTTGTCGGTTTCTAACCTCCTTGTCTTTGAAATAGGGTGGAAGATCTTCCAGGCCCAGCGGTTAGGGGTTGTTTCTCTTACCTGGGTGCCTGCCATGCTGGGTTGCATGGTAATGAGACGGTGGATGAGCTTACGCGTGAGGGTTTTCTGTCCCGTCTCAACCCTGTTGCTGTACCGCACATGGCTTGCGATTTGCGTCATGTTGTCAGGGCCTGGTCAGGTCAGCGATGGTTGATAGAGTGGTAATCTGGTTAGATGGGCGTGCCTTCTTCGCGATTCACCCTGGTACAGCCCCTCCATGTGCCCTGTATTCCTTGGCGGTTGGAATTGCTGGCTTGGTATCTAGGCTGAGGGTGCCATGCCTTCCGTTTTGGCTAGGTGTCTAGCCCTTTTTGTGCATTCGGTGCTGAAGAAACAGTTGTCCACTTCTTGTTGGAATGCCCTTTGTGGCTTGCGCAGCGTCTGAGGTTTCTAGGAAGGTTTGATCTTGGGTCTGCCTTGAGGAAAGCTCTTGGGGTTGTGCTCTACTCTTCCACCTCTTTCACACAATTTAGAGCTATTGTGGCATTCTGCCGGGCAACGATTCGGCCGATCTGATAAGTTGGGAGCAGAAGGGAAATGTTGGTGAATGTGGGTGAATGTGATACTCTCTATTGTGTTCCCTGTGTGCAACGGTGTATTGCACTTAGTCTAGAGTAGGGTGCTTGGCTTCGGGCTGTGACCCTCAATAAATTCATTCATTCATTCACCATACCCATAAACAAACAGTCAACAAACAAACAACATGAGTATTATCAGGAGGAAACAAATAAAGCATATGCAGTATGCGAGGAGTACCTTCCTTGATTAAAATCTCATCAGTGGTTTTCTCTACCATCGTGTGGCAGATTTTGGCCCTACGAATCGAATAGTACCTACTGTGGTGCCTCTATGACGACACGACAATTATCACATGACTTCATGTCATGTGACATTCCTTATATAAAGCATTGTGGGCCACTGAATAAAGTCCTTCAAGTGTTAGCCTAGAGCACAGTAGTTCTCTAGTCCTTACTATGTCTTAGTTGAACCACCAGTGTATGACTGCTACCCTCAGACATTACCCTTACATTTGGCGCAAGATGGCGCAACTGATAATGAACGACAATTTTAAAGTTACGTTTTATTAAATTTAATGTAATTATTCTTTTTACTCCAAAAATGGTGTATTATAATTTGTGGTGTCGTCACGTGTGGCACAACAATAGTTAGCAATCCTCGTTTACCTTTTGTTAACCCTAACCTAGACTAACCAACTAGCAAGAGTGCCATAACATGGAACCATGTAATTGAGTGGTACTGCTCACCATAGATGTGACACACTGTGTCACATGACAATTTATTATATAAGGCCTGGATGCCTAATAAACACGTCCATTCCTGTGCTTGCATTAAGCTGTGTTTTAGTTGTTACTCTGCTGGGGGAACACCACGCAATAAGGCTACCAAGACAGTCCAGAATGGCGACGAGCCACCCCAGTGGAGTATTTTAGATTTAATGTAATTATTCCCCCTACCAACCATCTTCAGAGCTCTAATTTGGTGAGTTGGCAATTTCACTATTTAGGCAAAATAGTTTAGTGCCCGGTATGGGAATTAATTTAAATCTTAAATCTAAAAACTGTTGTTTGAGTCAGTGGAACGTTGTGTGGTTCGAATTTAATTGTAGTTAACAATTCGTTCCTTAATTGCTAGAACAGTGAGAGAAAATGCTTTGCTAATGTACAATTTGTACAAGGTTTGTGTCTCGAATCAACGCGTCGGCTGTTTTAACCTATCTTACTATAATTAGGATAAGCAGAATAAACGCAAATAAGTTGGGCCTAAGCATAGCGATGTGCCTTTACTCTACACTGGCTAGCTGTGAGGTAAATTATCAAGTTAATTATCTAGTTAAATTTAGTGAAACTTGTTCGGCTTGCAGGCTGCTTAAGCTGGTGGTGTTTTTTTTTTTTTGCTTGAGAAGTAAATTAAATAATGGTGTTAAATCCTAATTATGAAACTTTTTGGGCAAGCAAATTGTAAAATTAGGTAGGCTATGAATTTAGAATTCGGCTTAGATGTTAGGCAATTCAATTATAGTCTCGATTTGCTTAGTAATTAATTTTACTAATTGTAGTAATTTGTTAAAGCTTATTACTTGTGACATAAGTAATACGTCAGTTGCAGGTGAAATTGTGTACCACCTGTAGTGGCCGTCATTACTGACGTTACTTTTGCAAATGACGTAATTGACGTTGTAGTTAATAATACAATTGTTTAAATTATTGACTTAAGTTCTAGCCTAAGTGCTAAGTTACAGACTCAGACGATATGGCAAAACCGTCTTGCCTGTTTGTTGAGTTTGACAATGAATGTGATACGTGGAACAACTACTCAGCATGTATAGATTATTTCTTTAGAGCAAAGAAAGTTGCTGATGCAGATAAATTGGATATTTTAATGGCATCAGTGGGGAGAGTGATGTTTGACAAAATTTTAAACATTATTTCTCCTAAGGTTCCAACAGATTTTTCGTGTGCTGAATTAGTTAAAGCTATTTTAGACGATTTGGAGCCGCTTCCTTCTGTGGTGTCAGAACGAATGAAATTCTTCAGAAGAGCTCAAAAGTCTGAGGAATCTTTAAATCAATATGTTTCAGCTCTTAAGCTTCTAACTAGACATTGTGATTTTACAAAATTAAGAACATTAACAGTGAGATGATTCGTGATAGATTCATAGGTGGTATTTTGTCTGAAAGGATACAAATGGAGCTTTTAAAGAAAACTTTAAGTTTATCTGAAACTGTGTCTCTTGCTCTGTCTCTGGAATCTGCAGAGGCAGACTAAGCAGAAATTCGTTCAAACATAAAATCTCTGAATTATGTTACTAAAAGAAACAAAACTTTTAAGTTTCGACCTAAAACCGGTTCAGATATCACTAATTTTTGCTGCGGATGCGATGGCCATGTAAAGTCTAGATGTAAATACAAAGATTACATCTGTGGCCGGTGTCACACCCAAGGACACCTTAAGGTAGTTTGTAGAAAAAGCCCTAGTGCTAAAGCACCTAAAGTAAACTCAAAATCATCCCGGAGTTTTACTCCCAAAAGTAAGGCTAAAAACAAATACAGCTACCACAAAAAGGTTAATCTGCTGACCAAAAACGAATTTATTGAGTCTGAAACTGAGGGTAGTGACATTAATAACAAATTTGATGATTCAACTAGTGAATTAGTGTCCGTTGAGGACTATCGCTTGCAAAATAACACCATCGGAGTGAACAGCATAACTGAACAAGGTTCAGCTTCAGTTCAAATTAACAACGTAGTCATTAACCAAATGAAAATAGCTAAGTGGTACATTCCAGTCACTCTGAACGGAATTGAATTTCTTATGGAACAAGATTCCGGAGCAGATGGAACCGTCATCTCCATGGACTGGTGCAATAAATACTTTTCAAATGTTCTATTACTAAATAGCCCATACTCTATCAACTCGTACACTGAAGGGGAGGAGTTAGCCATGTTTCTAGTTAACCTAGAAGTAACTGTAAATGGCCAAACCGAGCATTTAGATGCTATGGTATCCAAACACTATAAGTCGAATTTATTTGGCTAAGATTGGATTTCTGTCTTTTGAGTAGGAAACGATGGCTTTTTTGATCTCCAAACTAAAGTTAAACAGGTTAAAAAAGTTAAGTTAAATCCATCTGTGGTTAACACTAAGGAGATTGAAGAGGGGTTTCCAGAGCTTTTCGGCTCTGGCTTTGGAAAATTCAAAAACTACAAAGCCAAAATACAGTTAAAGGCTGATGCAAAACCGGTTTACCGCCGAGTTCGCCCTGTCCCCCTTGCTTTAAATGAACTAGTTAACCAGGAAATTCATCGCCTTGTTGACCTGGGTATTCTGGAGGCTGTAGTAACTTCCGAATGGGCGCCCCCTCTGGTCATAGTTCCCAAACCGAACAGTGACATACGTGTCATCGGGGATTACAAAACCACCATTAATCCTCAGCTAGAGGTAGACCATTACCCAGTTTCCACAGCCGCAGAGTTATTTAGTCAGTTATCAGGCAGTGATACCTTTAGTTTGATATATTTGAAGGATGCGTTCCTGCAAATTGAGTTGGATAAGGAGTCCCAAGCTGCTTTAACAATTAACACGCCACTGGGACTTTTTACATGGCTTAGAGTGCCATTAGGCCTTGCCTCAAGTCCAGGAATATTCCAGCGCATTATGACACAAGTCACTAAGAAAATTCCTAAGTGCATGCCATTTTACGACGACATTTTGGTCAGTGGCAAGGGAAAATCCCATGACAAATCGTTAAACCAACTTTTGACTGCACTACAAGATGCGGGGGCTAAACTTCGCATTGACAAATGCAAGTTCTCACGGCCTGAACTCAAGTACCTTGGTCACATGATCAACGCTGAAGGTTTACACACCCTGCCAGAGGTTATTGAAGCCATTACCAACGCCCCTAACCCCACTAACATACAGGAGTTGCAAAGTTTCTTAGGATTCGTAAACCACTATTCTAAGTATCTCCCAAACTTGGCACATATTCTTGCCCCAGTGACCAGGCTGTTAAGCCCCAAAGTTAAATGGATCTGAGGGAAGGATTGTGACAAGGGAGTAAATACAGTTAAAGAACTTTTTGTTAAATCAAAGATACTGGTTCGTTATGACCCTTAAAAGAAGCTCAAGCTGGTTTGCGACGCAAGTCCGTAGGGAATAGGTTCTAGCGTGATGCATATAATGCCTAATGGTGAGAGCAGGCCAATAGCTTTTGCCTCCAGAAAATTGACAAAAGCAGAACAGGGTTATAGCCATTTAGATCGTGAAGCTTTAAGTGTAGCTTGGGGGGTGAAAAGATTTCACGAATACGTTTATGGACAGAAGTTCATCCTTCAATCCGACCAGAAGGCTATTCTTTGGATTTTTGGTCCCAAAAAAGGTATTCGTCAAATGGCAGCAGCGAGGGTTCAGTGTTTGGCAGTCCTTCTGAACGGGTATTCCTATGATTTTCAGCACATTCCTGGAAAGGAAAATGTAACAGCTGATGCATTGTCATGTCTCCCCCTCCCCAATGATGAGAAATTTGAACAGGCTGAGGAGCAGTACAATGTATTAGCATTAGAAACCATTTCTAACTTACCAGTTTTAAATGAAACGTTAGTTGCTGAAAGTCGTAGGGATCCTATTCTATGCAAAGTATTTAGATACGTTCACCATGGCTGGCCCAGTCATTGTGACGACCAGGATTTACGTCCATATTTTACCAGGCGTACTGAAATAACTGTAGGATCAGATACTTTATTTTGGGGATGCCGAGTAATAATTTACGCAGCCTTGCAGAAACAAATGCTTAAAGACTTACATAGTTCCCATCTAGGAATTGTTAAGTTAAAAGGTCTTGCACGAGCGAAAATCTGGTGGCCTTCTATGGACGCTGCAATTGAGTGTAAGGTAAAATCTTGTGCAAACTGCTAAGAGTTCAGGAAAACCAATCACCAGGCCCTAAACACACCTGGGAGTACCCGCTCAAACCAAATGCACGTTTTCACGCAGATTTTTGTGGGCCTGTAGAAAATTACATGTTTTTAATCATGGCTGACGCCCATAGTAAAATCCCATTTGTACACAAAATGAAAACCATAACGTCCAAAAAAGTGATAGGTATTATGAATACCCACATTGCCAAATACGGCTTAATAGACGTACTTGTTACGGACAACAGCCCTCAATGGTGCACAACTTGATTTACTACTTACGGATCAAATAGCGAAAGTGAAAGAACGTCAACACAAACAAATTGCTTGTTCACAAAATAAAACGTTGGTTAGGTTTACATTAAACACGTCCGTGTGGTACCGCAACTTAAGCCGCACGTCTGATAAGTTATGGCTACCCGGTATAATAAATGCCGTACTACCACGTGAAATCTATAATGTACCAACACAAGCTAACATAATTGTGCGTAAGGCAAGATGTCACTTACAATTGAGAGTTGTAGAAGACACTATAGACGCAGTAATTTCTAGCGAGCCGTTGTCTAGTTTAAGTCCTGATAGTTTGCCAACACATCACGAAATACACCGAATTTAGCAATGAATAATCCGCCCGTTAATTACCCTGAAAACAACCGTTCTTCCACCGTCAAGCCGTGTCACGTAGCTGATACGCCTAATTATCGTACGAGGAAATCGATTGGTTCCCGTTCTGCCAGTTTGTTGACACCTCCGGCAAGGTCAATCCCAAAGTCACCTGAGTGCACATGACTAAAGCTGGCACCAACAATCGAAAGCAGACAGACGTCATTATCATGACAGTCATTCCCTTCAACCAATCACCGATCAGCTAGTAGGCGGTGTCTCCGATGACACTGCACTGCACTGCACTGTGACTGAGGTTGGCGCTAATGACCAAGTTGTCGACGCGCCATTACGCCTCACCCCCCCCCCCCCCGATGAATGTATCGTAGAAAAAGATTTGTTTCTGCCCAACAGCGCATCGTCCCTCTTTGGACGAGATTTGGAAACTAACTGATAATAGCGCCATGGAGTCCGACACTATTCAGCAGACTCCAACACCAGTAAACAAAAAATCCAAACGGAAAGTTTTTTCTCCAATTCAAGAAGTTGTTTCCTAATGCAACTGTAACTTCGTTGTATTGTAAATTAGTTATTCGTTAGCCTAATAGAAGGTTATTTTTAAATTGTGCCCTGCTGGCAAAAGTGTCGCGTTTCTAGTTATGTGTGCCCTGAACTAACAAGGTAAATTTTACTTGTTGTCGTGAGACAAATATGTGCCCGTAACTTGTTATTCGTAAGGAAAACAGATTCCTTGGTTTTAATCTTATATGTTTTCTATTTTCATGGTAACATCGACTTGTGTGTGCATGGAGCCAAAGTAAAGCCACTCAAGTTAAGATGTAGATGTTCAACGAAACTGTAGCCACAATATGCTACAATATCGGAAGTGCTGCAAAAGTCTGGAAAGTTTTTCTTTAAAATTCAGCAAAATTCTCGACCTGAAGTCCTCAAAATTCAAAATCGCAGCATTAATAAAAATTGTTGAACATTGCCATTGTCTATATCCTAAAAAAATAAGCAAGTAAAGTGTCAAATATGTCACTGTAAATTTAAGATAGCCAACTGTTTCACAGGCTATTCTCAAAAATTTTTTCTCTTGAGTTTTGAATGTTAAATTTAAGTTTTGTTTTTAGCTTTCAAAAAAGTGTATAAGCTTATTTCCTGTGAAAGCGATTTGATAGCTCCCGTGCTCTCTTAAGTTAAAATTTCTTCATAAGGTTAGACAGTGACTTACAATAGAAATATATGTTATAGAGAAAAAAAATACACCTAATTGTTTCTTTTTGTTTCAGGAAGTTAGGAATTTAGTTTCGGTTTTTTTATTTCTCTGTCGTTAGTGTGGTGTCGTCACGTGTGGCACCACAATAGTTAGCAATCCTTGTTTACCTTTTGTTAACCCTAACCTAGACTAACCAACTAGTAGGAGTGCCATAACATGTAACTATGTAATTGAGTGGTACTGCTCACCATAGATGTGACACATGATCACTGTGTCACATGACAATTTATTATACAGGGTGGGGCAGAAAGGACGGAACACCCTTGGCAATCAAAGATGGTTAATGTTAGGATAATGAAACTTTGCATGGTATGTAGGCGAACGGGGGACCAACTAACCATGAATCGATCACTGACCTTGACGCATATTTTCAAGGCCATCGTGATGCTAACTTTTTAACTATGCTTCGTAGAACTCCAGTTTAAATTAGAAACTTGTAGACATCGGCAAGGCATGGCCATTGCAAAAAACAGAACGAAATTCGGTACGCTAGTTGAGGAGTTACGAAAATTGCAAGCATCATTTTGTTGTGCTGACCGAGTGGCTTTCCTGCCAAACAGTGAGTGTAAAATTAAGTCCAGTGGTCCTCAAAGTACATGAAACATGCTTGGAAACAAACAGCAACTGACACACTGATAACTCGACACTAGCTCAACACAACTTGCTACATTACACGTATAAACAGAATGGTGCTGCAAACTACAGCATCTTATGCAAGTTGGCATAGTTTAGTCACCGTGGTCGTCTAGAAATGAAACTAATGTTGTTCCTCCCTCAGGTTAACATTTCTGATTTTGTTTCAGAGCTGATCACGGTTAATGAATTATGCCAATTTGCATATGCTGCCAACACCATTACCTACCAATACAATGCATGGTGTACGAAAGAGCCTGACAGAACTGTTTCATGGCAGGAAAGCCACTCGGCCAGCACAACAGAATGATTCTTGTAATGCCCGTAACTCCTAAACTAACATACCGAATTTCGTTCTGTTTTTTGCATTGGCCATGCCTTGCCAATGTCTACAAGTTTTTTATTTAAACTGGAGTTCTACGAAGCATAGTTAAAAAGTTAGCATCACGATGACCTTGAAAATATGCGTCAAGGTCAGTGATCGATTTATGGTTAGTTGGCTCCCCGTTCGCAAAAAAAACGTGCAACGTTTCATTATTCTAACATTAACCATCTTTGATTGTTAAGGGTGTTCCGTCCTTTCTGCCCCATCCTGTAAAAGGGCCTGGATGCCTAATAAACACGTCCATTCCTGTGATTGAGCGGTATTTTAGTTGTTACTCTGCTGGGGGAACACCACGCAATAAAGCTACCAAGACAGTCCATAAATTATCGTATTTTGTATAAGATTCGGACTTTGTAAAGTGTAGCCAATCCCAAATAGTCTGCGTTGGGCCATGGTTTGAGCTCACTTTTTGGCCAAGTCAACAGAAAACAACAGTCATGGTGATATTATCTACTGCTTCGCCAACGAACATTCGTTGTAACCTTCACGTATTGACAATCGGGTGGATATATGAAACAAATTACAACGCTGACAAGTGAAGTAAATCATTCTAGAACCACTGGAAAATCTCGAAATGTTATTTATTGTGACAGATATTTAGAATCAACTCGAAAAAACATGGCGTGTCAGTGGTTATGATTAACCATTAACGGGTATGAAAAGTCTATCCATGGAGGACGCTCGATGCCGCTTGCGTCGATTTGCTACACGGTGCTTGCCCGTCATGATGACGACTAGTGGAAAGCGAGATCGTTCGAATAGAAAGACAATGAGTGATACAGATTGAAGCAGTAATTCATCGGTTTAAGTACTATAAGTCAAAGTACTTGAAAGTTCAATTTAACAACTACGGCTATGCCAATTTTGTAGCACAAGAAAAAATTAATCTGAAACTTTTTTTTTAATTTTGTCATCTACGCATTCTCCGAGCTCGGAAATTATTAATCCATCGAAATAACACTCCACACGTCTTTTAAAAAATATACACGCAATAGTTTATTTAAATAAAATTTTAAAAACGTATCATTAACATACCCGTGCGTTCCATCAATTAAAAGAGCAAAGTTTTAAACAAATTTCCGTCGTAGCATCCAGGGACCGTGTCACGTGATATCCAGTGTGCTGCTTGTAGTTTTAAAAAAAAATGCCGTATCATTATGCGGCCGCACATTCAGGGCTGTAGCTAGCCGGGGGCAAGAAAGACTGATTGAGGGCGTAAAAGAGCTTATCTAAGTATAATTTTCTTTTTATAATTTTTTTTTTAAATTCTCATTTTTGTCTAAAATCAAATTTTTAAAGTTAGACGTTATTCTTTCTTTCTCATGGGGGGGAGGGGGCATAAAGTTCCAATTTTTAAAGTTAGACGTTATTCTTTCTTCTCATGGGGGGAGGGGGCATAAAGTTCCAGTTTGAAGCTCCCTAAAAAAAATTGCCAGTCCCAGCTTTCCCCCTACCTCCACGGCTTGCGCACACTGGCTTTCACTGCAGCCGCCAACGCTCCACGAAGAAAAGTATCGTTGAGTATTTTAGTATACTCAACGACTGCACACTTGTGTTTCAGATTAGTTGATCGGTTCTCAAAAATAATAGTTCGGCGGCAGAGATGATAAATTTTAAGGAATTGTTCACTTTTTCGTAAAAGCATGAAAACCGGAGCGAAGATCCTCCCTCCATACCTGTAAGATCATTTTTAGATATGGACGCACTTCGAAATTTACCCAGGAGCCCTTAAATCCAAGATGACGACCAAAATGTCGGTTGGAAAATGTTTTTTTTTTTTGCTATAACCCCTTAACCGTCAACAAATCAAAAGCATAATGTGAAGAAAAACCGTTCAGCACACAATTCTGGACAGGAAATATGATATAATTCTTCAACGCAGAAGCAACCATTCAATCTCAAAATCGTATTTCAAGCATATTACCCTTAATTTGCATGAACGTGCCTTTTTTCTATAGGTTGTCACAGTGATTTTTCGGGTTCAAAATGCACTTGCGAGCCCTCTAATAGCCTAAAATGGACATGCTTAGGAT
>JAHWFP010206122.1:0-10210 GCA_023313725.1 Lithobius niger | reverse complement strand
AATGCCTTCGTATGTCGGTCCCGTGATGTTCATTAATGGATGTTTAAGAGTTGTAAATCGCCTAATCGCCAAAGACTCAAGAGCCCTCAAATGTGCATCGTTGTGAGTGTTGGAATTCATCAGAATGGAAACCTTGTCCCAGGCAATGGGGTGTTGTGTTCTCAGATGGTGTTGAGCGATTCCATTCCGACGATCTCCCTTAATGGTAGCAGTTTCGTGCTCTTTGATGCGTTGAAGGAGGGTTCTTCTGGTTTCTCCGATGTAGATAGAATCACATTCTTGGCAAGGAACACGGTACACTAATCCTCTTTGGTTGGCAAGGTGATTAGGCGTCTTCAAGTATCCGGGGGAAATACTTGCCGTCTCAACAACAGTGAGAGGAGGGGGGTGGGGGGTGGAAGCTTGCCACAAGATGGTCGTCACTCTTCAATTTACTTCGAGTATGGTAGCGGTGGACAGGGGGAGTGGGGGCCGGAGGAATTGGAGGAGAAAGGGTTGGTGGAGGGGGCGGGAGGGAGGGGTGGGGGGGAGCTTGCAAAGCTACAGTGTCGCAACTCTTTCTCTTCTGCAGCAGCTTCTTTAGGTTAGCTGGGTTCCGGAAAAAACATCGAATGCCCTGCTTCCTCAAGATCCTGTGAGTATTTTCGCTAACTCCTGGAACAAAAGTCAAGACTTCTGTCGGGCCTTCACCATCTTTCATGCACTTCTCCCTCTCATTTCTGACTTTCGCAAGTTGCCATGCTCCCTTCATCTTCCTGTTCACCATCCCCGCTGGGTACCCTAGCTGAAGAAATCTCTCTTTGGTGTTGGACAAGTGGTGCCTTGCAGTGTCACGATTGGAGGAATGTTCAACCATTCTGCACATTTCGTTGGCGACCAAAGCATGGAGCAGGGATTGTGGGTGGCACGAATTATACGGAATTCCTCTCCCCGTGTGACAAGGTTTCCTGAACGGTTCAAATTCAATGGAATTCCTAGTTCTGGAAAGAAGAACATCAAGGAAGGGGAGTTTCTGTTCGTGCTCGTCTTCTTGAGTAAACTGAACTGCAGTATTCCACGAGTTCAACTTCTCCAGCATAGCAGAAAGGTCACAAGCCAACACCACAGCCAAAACATCGTCAACAAATCTCCCCCACAAACTCATCTCGGGGAAACTGACCATGGCGAACTCATCTACAAATTGCATGACAATTTCCGAAAGCACCGGGGAGCAGGAGTACCCCATAGGTGTTCCAGAAACCTGCCAATACGCCAAGTCTTTGAACTTCACATAAATCGTGGAAAAAACAGCTTTCAACAATTCCCTGTCAACCTGGTATTCATGATCATCAATCCCTAGTCTGTTCGCCGATTCATCAAACATTTGTAGAAGCAACGAGTGCGGGAGGCTAGGGAAAAGTCCTTTCACATCAAATGAGACCAACCTGTGTTGAGGAGAAATTTCCAATTGTTTGATGTTATTAAGGAGATCATTGGTGTTCTTAATTCCACATTTTCCCCACACGTATCTCTTAAGCCTCACTGCCAGTTTCCAGTCAATCTTCTTAATCGGGGCTTTCTTAGCCGAAGTAATCAGCCTCAAGAGAAATCCCTCTTTGTGGGATTTAACTTGGGCGAAAATTACAGGAAGTTCAGAATCGTCAGATGGGCACAGTCTCTTCTTCTCTTCTTTATCAATCAGCTTTTCTCTAAACATTCGTTGCAACAGCCCTTCAACTTTGTTGTTAACCGAATTCCCCAGTTCGTAATCAATTTTCTGGTAGATACCCATGGCCTCAATCTCACTCACAACTTTAATATCATAGTCAGAAGTGTCCATTACCACTGTACCATTGGTCTTATCAGTAAAACAAATAGTCACTTCTTCATCATCCCTAAGCTTCAGAATGGCATTTCTCTGTACTCTAGTGAGGTTGGGGGCAATTCGGGGTCTTTTTTGGCTCACTCCTTTGGTCAGTTCGCAAGCTTGCACAGGTGACCACGAATATTTCGAGAGAATGACTTGAAGGTCGGCTGCAAAGTTTGTTTGGAGAAGCGTGTGATCAACTGGGGTCGATGGAATGAATTTGGGGTCTAAAGTCAGCACATCAATACTCTCGATACTCTCAATACAGCTCGATACTTGACTCTTCTGTAGGGATCGACCGGAGCCAAAATTTACCGGTGCTGCCGGTGCCGGTCCTTGGAGCTTTTGGCACCTGCCGGTACCGGTACCGGTGCCGGTTCCAAAATAAAAATGACCATATGGAACCATGATTTATTGTAAAAAAAAAAAAAAGCTAACAGATTAAAGACAAGGAGGGCTGTTGCCATTTGTCAGCATTGTAGTAATCTTCTTAAACTGATTTGCATACTACTGAAAACTGGTCTGATCAGTATCAGTACTTGTGACTACCTAATGTAAGCACAGATAAAAAAAAATGTTGGGCGTATTTATTGAAGTATATACTCGCACTAAATTTCTAATCAACTGTCAAATTGGAGAGGGCTCCAGGACCACCCCACCCACCAAAAATACCTATATCCTATTAATTCAAAATATGGTCAAGTAAAAAAGTGGTTAAGGGCAATGAACAATTATAATCCCCCCTCCTCCATAATTCATAACGTTACCAAACGTCACATAACTTACGAACGAATGGTTTAAAACCACCCCAATCATCAATATTTCTGGCCCACTACCAACACAGAAAAAGGCTTAGATTAAGTGAGTAAGTTTCCATTTCAGATTCTTAAATTTCCATGAATTAACTTTTAAAAATAAATATCTATGATTGGCAGCTCCTAAAACTCATTCAGACACATTTGAAACTAGCTTAAACTCAAAGTTGCTTGGATAATAAACGATAGCAAAAGAAAAACGGATGTTGACAAATGGCTTTTAAAGTTGGTAACTGTAAGGTGCACCTACTACCAGTAATATGCAGGCTAGAGTGTGACAACTATAAATACATAATAAGAGTGAATATATATTGTTACACTAACATAGTAACTCTTTGAACCTTTGTAATAAATATTTAAAGAAAAACAATTTAATTTATATTTACAATTTTTTTCTTTTATGGCCTATTATCGGTTACTTTTTCCCAGTTGTCAGCGTTTAGAGCACCCTACCGATATCTGCTAGAGCCAAGCAAGCACAGCACAGCAGTGAATAATTAAAACTTTCATTTTTGTGTCTTAAATTAATTATAATTTTTATAATTTTATAAATACAATGAATTTTGAAAAAAATTTTAAGATCATCAACCCCAACATCACTATGCTGGATTTTTGATTTGCACATTTTTACTGCTGATCGGTGATGACCCTTGTTCCTGAGCTCCAAAACATAGTATTCTTGCAATGGATGGTGCAGTCAAGTTACGCTACTAACGTTTTACAGTCATCCGAATTATTTAAATAACTAAAAGTAAATAAGATAGTAAATAAAAGTTCTTTAAGTACTTGAATAAAGATTTATGTATTTGAATAAATAAATAATAGAAGCACATCGTTAAGAATTGACCAAATTTTGGCCGGTGCTAGTACCGACTCGATTGTAGACGTTGGCACCTGTACCGGTGCCGGTACCACTAGTACCGGCCGGTACTCAGCTCCGGTACCGGCTCCGGTCGATCCCTACTCTTCTGTTGTAAACTCGACTCGGCTCGACTCGAATTAAAATTATTCTATTCGCACACCCCTACCGGCGAGAAACTCAAGCATCTCTTCAACCCGCAGCATTGGGTAGCTGTCATTCTTCAGCTGTGATTCAACATTCTATAGTCGAGAATCAGGCGGAAGGTTCCGTCCTTCTTCCTTTTCATGAAGAAGAAGAATCCCCATGGACTCACTGATCGTTCGATCTTGTCATCCTTCTCGAGCTCTTGAATCATTTTAGCCATCTCATGACGCATCTGCGGAGATTGCCGGTGGTACTAGGCAACATGGGGTTGAGGTTCCGTCCTTGAACTTGATTTCGTACGTATCCAGCTTGAAGAGACCGGATCTTCCAGGGAAGATGTCCTTATTGGCGTCGAGCACACAGTCGAGTTGCAGGAACTGTGCTGGGGTCATGATATTGAAATTACCGTCATCATGCGAAGCATAGGCGATCCTCCAAACGGGTTGAGCGTTGCAATTCGGATCCTTATTGCAGTACCATTCACGTAACGGAAAGGCGTCACTAATTTGGCGTCGAAGTAGCCATGGCGGTTGGCGAGATCGAGCACAAGACCAGACTTCAGAAGGCAGTCTTCACCGAGAATGCAATTGTCACTAAGATTGTCAAAAATCACGAAGTTGACTGGGATATGATTGCGGTGCACTTGAACAGTTAAGATTGCTTCACCAATCAGATGCAGGCCTTCGGTACCGTCGGCAAGCAGAAAGGAGGTGCCTTTGTACGGGTCCATAGGAACATCAGGCGCAATCAGGCGAAACCAGGAATAGAGCATACAGTTACGTTTCGAGCCAGAGTCTAAACAACAGGCAAATGTCGAGCCCTTTACGACAGCATCAACATAGGAAAAACTTGAACCTTCGTCAGCCTTGCGAGCCGGCGTGTCCTGACGTTTCGACGGACAGTCTTTTTGAATATGGCCAACAACGTTGCAGCCTCGGAAAATCTTATCTTTAACGCACTGTTCATGAGGTAACCAAACACGTGGGCAACACTTTGGAGGAGGTGGTGGGTCACCAGGCAAATTCGCAAACACCCTAGCATTCGGCACTCCAGATTGCCCACCCGAATGCTGTCTGACCACTTTCACCCGAAATATACAAACACATTCATTCTACCTAACCAGTCTCGCAGATTAGATGGGGGGGGGGGGGGGACAAATGAAATGTCGAAAATGCTTGCAAGAAAGTATCTGATGCAATAGTCACGTTACTACCTGGGGGTACGGGTGGGGGGTGGGGGAATGTGGACATTACAGTGGTACACATAACAGGGGCAATTAAAGCTGTTAACACCTGAACAGAGAGTGCAGAACTAACAGGATGGGGAACTGCACTTGATAAGGGCAGGGATATAACAATACGGGGCGGTGCTTAAAATACTAGAGGGTTCACTCGTAACAGTAACAGTGGATACAGGGAGTACACTAGCTACGGTCGTGACACCTGGGGAAGACACAACATTGACACCTGCAGTGCTGACAAGTACTGACTCGCTTTGCTGTTGGGGCTAGGGGTGGGGTGGGGGAGGGGGGGGGGGGCGGGGGACACATCAGGTGGTTTCGGTAATTTAGCGGGGTCATTACAATTTACATTAGCATCCTGCACAGGATTCATTCACTGAAAAACAACAAGAATACTACGCATTGTGTCCTGTACAAGCTCATTACCAGAACGAATGTCGGTAGACATGGAGTCGAGCCTACTATGTAACCCATGCACTTGATCCTGAACATTCAGCATCAGCGAGAGAACTGTCTAGCTTTTCCCTGGATATCTGCAAACTATTGTCAATACGCCGCTCTTGTACAGCAAACTTATTGTCTAACGTGGTTTCGTGAAAGTAGTTTTTCTTTGAAAGCCCCTAAGCTTTGATCTAGAGCTTGACCAACCCTAGTTTGAATAGAAGCTAAGGATTTGTCCAATTGCCTAGCAAACCTACACTCATTAACAGCAATTTGACGCTCAGTGACAGTCAGTGATTTAACAGGCAAACCCCTAACATTGTCATCAAATATTGCACTTGCAACACCACCTTGTTCACTTACTACACTAGCAGCATCGCTTTTTAACACTAGTAACACTCACAATGTCTGCATCATCATCCGTATCTTCATCGGGAGACATTCGTTAACCTAGTTGGAGTGAAGAAGCTTCAGATCTTCCCTCAGACCACATAACATTAGGTGAAACACTAGATCGCAAAGTTTGAACGTTTGGGGAAACACTATATCGCAAAGTTTGAACGTTTGGGGAAACATACAGAAATTCAGCACTGTTAAGAGATAACCGCGAGGCTGCCGCATCCAAACGTTCATCCGTTAAAGAAAAAGAGTCTTCCAAGACTGTAGGAAAAAAATTAATGCCAGCACACAGGGAAAAATTGCCATGAAAAGTCACTCCAAAATGCTTATACCTCGCATTGGGGAAAAATCGCAAAAGTCATTGCAATTGGCACACATAAAATACAATTAATGGAAATCGCAAGTATCTTAAAGTTTGTTGACGATAAAACCAAACATTCGGAGGCCGTAAAAAGATTGCGAAACAGTAATTACAACCATTACGCTACGCTGCAAGCCAGGCTTGCGCCAACGGTGAGCGGGAAAATCTCAGCCTATTGTTCGATACAGTGGTTGCAATGGTAACCACAGCGGTCGGGCGGGAAGCTCATTCTCGTAGCATAGGCTAACCTACAAACTATCATGTAGCAACGAAATTTATCGAAAAAGTACATCGTGCGACACAATCATTGTTCAAATTAATATGAAAATAATAATAATAATACTAATAATAAACAGATTTATTCGCACAGCAGGCAAAAAGGAAACGGGAGGGGCAAGCCACTGACACCCGTCCTGAGTCACAATATTAAGTTACTAAAATACTTAAAGTTACCAAAAGTTATTAAATTACAAAATAAAATACCAGAATAATGCAAAAACACACTGTACAAAATGGAATAAAAGTACAACAAGGTCACCACCTGCAAACATTTAATTGCTTGCAACTGAAACAAAAGTTTGTAGTTTCCCATTTAAGTTGGTACCCTACGCATAAATTTTTTAAGAGAGACATCATTTAAGCGGGTCTTGAATATGGAAAAGGATTGTGCCTCGACTACTGATGTGGGTAGCTCGTTCCAGCAGTTGACAACCCTAGTACCGAAGAAGAATTTTCTTACATCGGTTTTGAAAATCGGTACAACCAGCCGCCAAGGATGCCCTCTAGTTTGATTGCCAGCTCTAAGCTCAAAAAAGGGTTCCGAATCTACATTTAATTTTCCACGCAGCAGTAAATATGTAAGACGCAAGTCTGCTCTTAGCCTTCTCAGTTCGAGTGTTTCAAGTCCTAGGGCTTTGAGATGTTTATCATACGACAAATCTTTAAAACCTGTTAATGTTTTTTGTAAAGCTGCATTGTACAGACTCAACCAGGTCAATATCCTTTAGTAGATGTGGCAACCAGACTGGACTCGCATATTCAAGTAAGGGCCTTACATAAACCTTGAAAGCCCAAGCTAGTGTTTTAGGGTCGCCGGAACGAAAGAATTTTTTTATGATTGCTGCTCTTTGTCTAGCACTCTTAACAATTTTACTGCAATGTGTACTAAAATTCAAATCGTTTGTTATCCAAATACCTAGATCTTTTACTATATGCATGTCAGGTAATTTTTTGCAGCCCGATAAAGAATATTTAAAGGATTGGTTATTTTTTCCAAGGTGGATAACTTCACATTTATGTTCTGCTAAGGGGAGTTGCCACTCAGAGGACCAGGACTGTCGATTATTTAATTCTGTTTGCAACAAATTGTGGGTGTCGACATCACTAATCATGCCAAATTGCTTCACATCATCTGCGAATTTTTTTTAGAATAATTTATTTATTTGAAGATCTTAAGTCATTTATAAATATAAGAAATAGTAACGGTCCTAAAACCGATCCTTGAGGAACTCCACTGGAGACAAGAAACTGTAGTTGATTTTTCTCCTTTAATCTCCACCTAGTGGGTTCTACCAACCAAAAAATCTGTGAACCAGTTTAATAGGTTTTTCCTAAACCCAAAGTATTCTAATTTTAATAATAGCTTTGCGTGGCTAACTGAATCAAAGGCCTTGGCAGAATCTAGGTATATCACATCTACCGGAATTCCATAGTCCACTGCTGAAGTCCAAAATTCCAATGAGCATAATAGTTGTATACAAGTTGACCTTTTTTTTACAAAGCCGAACTGGTCATCATGTAGTAATTTTTTTCATCAATGTGTTTCACCATTTCGCTTTTAATGATTGTTTCAACTACTTTACAAGAAACACAAGTAAGGACTATTGGACGATAATTTGATGGATTTGAGGGTTTGCCTTTTTTAAAAATTGGGGAGATTTTTCCTGATTTCCATAAATTTGGTAATTTACCTGATTTCATAGACAGTTCTGCAATCCATGATAGAAGTGTGCAAATATTGTATTTAATTTCTTTTAGCAGAAAAGTCGAGAAACCATCTGGACCCACAGCATAACTTGGTTTCATTTTATTAAGACAATTTAAGACTTTTTCAGCAGTAATCCTTTCAACTTCACAATCAGGTATGCTAGTTTGGTACATTATTAAGCTAGTTTGGTACATTATGCAGCAGCTCGATTGATGCTTGCAAGACAGTTTATGCGAGCCGAGAAAAAAATTGTTCGGTGGCTAACAGTAACGACCGTATAACACTAAATATCGAAAAGACGAGCCAACAGTTTCGCAAATCATCGACTGCATGATCAAAATTAATGCACACAGTGGTCTTCAATACTCACAAATACCATCTTCATTACTTGTTATGGAGCAGGGTCCAAAAAATCATCCAAATTGTTCTAGGCGCCACTTGTTACGTGATAGCTTCCAGGTAACGCTGGGGGCTGCCCGTAACGCCAGATAAACTCAGTCGGGGCCGGATTACAATGCTAAACCATGTACTACACCCTCGTACGTCCGCACGCTTTGGCGGTCACCTTGTATGAGAACGCGGGAACAAGACAAAGCTCACGGTTGTAGTTGGTTCACGGAAGTCTTGTCCGTTAACAGCGATTTTTACCATAGACTGTTTTGATTGTAGAAAATTAACAGCAGCAGATTTTAATGTTCCGTTTTCACAGGATGAAAGTAAAAATGAAGAGCATTGGTTTAGTGAAAACTGAGATCGATTCTATCCTTTGGCTGAAGAGTGGTTGAAGAAACAATGTCCGGTTTTAATGAATTAGGTCTATTTGGCCGCTGCAGTTTTGAAGCAAAGTTCGTTGCTGTAGAAAAGTTCAAGAAAATCCATGGGGATTTGGTGTTTAGTGTCGGAGTCTCCTCACCAATCAGTATGGAACCAAATAGGGATCGACCGAGTCCGGATATATCCGGATCCGGCGCCGGATAATGCGGTATCCGGCAAGATCCGGATCCTGCAATTATATTGAGCCAGATACCGGTTGCAACACAACCAAAACATTGTCGCCGTAAACATGTTGGTTGCCTCGGTAAAATAAATCGTAGTAAAATAACTAAGCGATCTACGAGTATAAAAAATTGCAGACGTAATACTTAGTGTAAATTATTGCACAAAAATATACTTGGGACAATCTTAATATTAGGTTTTCATAACTTAAAAAAAAACAACTACGTAAATCCGCTTTACGAAAATATTCACCTTCTGTTGCAGTACATGGGAGACCTAGAAATGATAACGTCCTCTGGTTATTCTTCCATTACAGCGGTTTATGGCTTCTGACATCTTTTTTTAAAAATTTTTTAATACCGTAGAAGTAGTTTTAAGTTGTTTTATTTCCTAATTTATATTCACTATCGTTGAAAGCAATCGGTTTACGGCCGCGTTCGCGCTCCCACTCCCAACCGGCTGTCTGCCAAGAGACGCGTGCCTGCTAGCTCCAATGGCTGTGACCTTGACTCGCTTCGCATGACGTCACTTGTGACTGGCCCCCGCCACGATGAGTGATCATCAGGGAATCCCAGCTTTCCACCGCGACCAAGATGGCGGCCATTCGTGGTGTTGTGTTACGACAGCTTGAACCAGAGGCTAGTCACGGCCAACAAAAACATCAGTTGAGGTAATTAAAAGATGATATTAAATTAAATAAATCCAAAATACGCGTGCCAAAGTACTTAATTCATTCGGAATTACACCTCTGTTGTATGCAATGGCGGTTTTTCTTTCCAAACGGGACTTTGAATCCAGGGTGTGTCGGGAGTTTTAGAAACAGTTTTGAAAAAAAAAAAAAAAAAAGGGGGCAATTGAATCAATTGCGTAAATAAGCTACGGTTCAGTGTCCAGTAAAAACTGTCATTACTAAAAGTCTTGAAACCCCAAGGAGGAGGCCAAACTTATGCAAGGACGCATATCAAGATTTATTTTGATGGCAGGGTATCAACCTAAAAATGTTAAGACAATTCTGCTGATGCTTGCAAAAACCACCCCCCCCCCCCCCCCCCAAAATGGGGTGACAAAATAAAAACTTAAATTTTGGGGGGGTTAAAATTAGTTTCTATCGTCTTAGGA
>JAHWFP010206119.1:58937-72007 GCA_023313725.1 Lithobius niger | reverse complement strand
CCCCCCAAATGCCTCCTTTTTATTCTTATAGTAGAAACTTGTCGTCTATGTCTCTGAAAGTTTATATATCTGCAAGATGAAGAAGCCAAAGAGCCATGACTTTTTAAAAAGGAACTACGCAACAATTAGAACAAAAACTGACAACTTCAACACTCTGTAAGAATTTACATCAATAACCCGGGGGAATGGGGAGGTGGAATGATGCAAGTACTCACAAAATGTTGAAGTTGTCAGTTTCTTTACTAACTGTTGTGAAGTACTTTTCTAAAAATCCTTGGCTCCTTGACTTTCATTTTGCGAGTAAATTAACTATCGGGCATGTGGCTTCTATTGGAATTAAAAGGAGGCGTTTTTGGGGTAAGAGGGGGTGGTGGTAGATCGAGATTTTTTCATGGTCGTGGAGGGGGAGGGCACCGAAAATTTAGTAGTGTGCATTATCTGCAGTAAAAGTCAGCTTTTGAGCCAACCCTTAAAAAAAACGCTATTCGGTTATGGATACCAAAGCCAAAATTGCCACGATTGTCCCAATGCAACAAACAAGACTTGACTATACCTCAAGTTTAACTTCCGAACGAAAGTTTGTAGCATCTATAACGCTGGCGAGCTCTATCCAGTCCTCTCTAGGTCTTGCTCGCAGAAAGAATGCACAAAGAAGCCATTTGACTTCTGATTTATTGAGGAAAAATTTGGTTACGCCTTCGGGAAAACGTAGAAGAAAGCTGTAAAGATTAACAACATTAATGCCACTTGATGGTGCTATGGTAGAATGCAAAGAAAATACCCTGGCGCCGTCTAGAGGCAGTAATATCGTTAAACTTTACAGCTTGCTATACCAGGTGCACGAGGACGTCCCAAATTTTGATTCAATAATTGAGGAGGTACGTGGCTGTTTGTTGTGTTTGTTGTGTTCCGTTTACAAGATATACCAAAAGCCTCAAAGTTCCTCAAAACTTGCAGCGATGTGATTCACCAAGAATCACAAAGACTCTTACGGAATTGCTAATAATTTCAGCGAGGTACACAAGTTTCGCCCAGTTTTCTGACGTTTTCCAATGCTCACCAGATTCACACAGAATCCCCAAACCTCTCCACGATTCCAACATTTGACAAACTTCTCTAGACTCCAGAATTCTACGAATTATATCTCTGCGAGATTCGCCCAAAAATTTCGCAAGGTTCAAGAAAAAAAAATAAAGATTCAGCAGCCTCAACGCATCCCAAAGAAATACGTACAATAACAAGAAATTTAGTCAAACTCCGCAAAGTTGAAGAAAGAATTCGTACAATTACGAATATTTCCAGATTTTCTTAAGGTTCAGTAACATGATATCGTAGTATTTTCCTTGTGCATTCTTTTCCTTCCGTAATACCACTGAGAATTTCCCTGTCAGAAATTTATTCTCTTGATCGTGAAATTAGTTTCTGCCTAAATAGCTCTCGTGAGTTTATAGGGGCCCAAAACACTCGGGTTGAAAGAAAATATCGATAATTAGAAATAACCCGATGTTTCGCTTTAGTCCCTCTATATTTTGTTGTAATTTCGACGTTGTATTTCCCTTGCAACTTCCACTCAAGTCAGTTAAAGAAATTCCTAAGCTGTTTTTTTTTCAGTTCGAAATGCAAATCGTGAACGCAAAAATTTTTCAGTACTTAACCAGATCCTTGTGGTGTTAATATTGGAAACAAAATAACGATAAAATTGTGATTGTATCCAACCAGCGTGTAGATAAAAAGCAAGTTGAATTTCCTCTTGAGCAAGAATGAACGACTTTTAAATTCGACTTGAGCTTGTACCCAGGAAGTGTCGCCCCTGTACCGCAGTTGGTACAGTGCTCAACTATTAAACGAAAAAGCCTTAGGTTCGAGTCTAAATGTCTGCAGAAGCATTTTCTTTTATTCTCAGTTTGTTGACTTAATGATTGAAGCAAACAAGGTCCTGTTGTAATTCAACGTTTTGGTATTTTTTTTTGCCTATTCGCCTGTCTGTTGCGCTGCTAAACGCATGAACCGATTCTAACGAAATTTTGTAGGAATTTTCTTTGGAATCTGGTTGAACAATTGAAACAATTAGTTTTATGACGAAAGTATTTCTTGTGGTAGTGGGGCGGAGGCACCAAACTAGAGGCCAAAACCCAGTTTTGAACAGTTTAACCCTATAATATGGATTGCGTGGACCAATTTGAACAAAATTTGCTAGACATGTTTTGTTAACAAGGGTTAAACGACGTAAACGGTTTCAGACGATTTCATAAAAATCCCCAGGTGGCAGCCAAAAAAATTGTTTTGCCTTGTAACTTATAAACTGTTGATTAGAAAGAAAACAGAATAAAAATGGTTACGAATAATCTTCAGATGAAATCTTGAATAAGAAGGTATGAGATGGAACCTTCATGATGGAATGGCAATGACGTCTACAAAAGCACGGCTCGTTTTCTGCTACGTCTTTTTCAGTAGTGCCGTTTTATGCCGTGGCCGGTTTATCTCAGAGATTTAGTAAACCTACGGTAGTCTTCGGAAACAAGAGCACGTTTATGCAACGACTCGCCTATGCATTCTTGCAGCTAGAAACTGGAAATCATCCGATGTTCTAACACGGCGGCGGTTTCAGGTCTGCCGGCTCGCAACGAAAAAAGTCAATAATATGAGTTCAGAAGGGACTGGGAAAATTGTTTCGTCTTGAGGATTTCTTTATCATATTGTCACGGATTATAAGACCCCCAAGGATTTACTCAAACTTTGTCGAATTCAGCTAATCCAGGTAACGTTGTTACCAGAGTCCGACTGGGTAGGAAAGGGCACCTGTGCCATTTATCGAAATGACCAGGGAAGGGTGCGATGCGTTTTACAGAAACTCTGATGAAGTTATTGTGCCTCTAACTGTCTAGGGGTTTTGGGAAGTGCTGTAAGCTCCCCAAGCAAGCAAAGTCCGGAGTCGAGCTCAAGAAGCTTTGCTTATTTTCACATTCTGTCGTCATTTCTGGCTTCGGAGTCGATTCTTCAACACACATTTTAACCTATATGTATGTATTTCAAGTAATGGAATTTTCATAAATTTTGGAGTGTTTTTTTGTGTGTGTTGGGAAGCAAGTTTAAAAAGTGCGTCAAAAAGGTAAGTAAAGGGAGGGGGCCATGCTTTCGGCCCATACTTTGGCTACCATACTTTCAGTGCCCCTTTTATAGGTTTTTTTTTCTCTTCCACGCGAAGAAAATACCCCGCGGGGGAGAGAAAAAATAGACTGTCTAAGAGGAGCCGAAAGTATGGTAGCTAAGGGCGCCTGTGCCATTGACACAATGTCAGTATGGCCAGTCCGAGCCTGGTTGTTACCATGGCAATGACATCTTTACCATTACGATTCAATTCTAGCTGCGAGAATGCAAAGGTGAGTCGTTGCGTAAACGCGCCCTTAATATTGCTTGCTGGTAGCCCATCTGATGTATTGTCCCATAAATGGTGTGTCCCGTTGCCATGTTCGTTTCCGCTGGTGCCCTTATCCGGATTGGAGAAGGTGCTGCTCACGAATTGTTTCACAGGTGGCTTTGATATTTTTATGCAATGGTCACCATGACAGATAACATATGGAGCTACAAGTTAGGATTATGAAAATTCTGCTGTTCCTACGAGATGAGGATTCGGACACGAATGGTGAGATGAAATAACGTACATTCAGGTAAGGTCTTATTCAAGTTTAGAGTAAAGTCAGCCATTTTACCTAAAATTCGTCATTTATTGAAAGGATATCGACTAAAAACTTTTTTTGGGGGGGGGGGGGATCTACTGTTTGTAGAAGTAATAAGTATGCATTCTCCCAAGCCAAGCCATTAATGCAGACTGTTATGTTGAGGATTGCATAATATTAAGACTAACCTTAACTAGGTAAAAAAGACCCGTGTTAGGAATCGGGAGACCTGCAGTGACAAGGCACAAAAGGTGTTACCCGTATTTATTAACACAGTCAGGGCATGTGTTGCATAAGACACCGTATTATGAAAGAATGGTGGCGTGAAGCACCACCTACCAACAGGTAAATATGACGTATAATAGTGGTGGAGGGTATGATTAACATCCACCACACTAATAGATTTAAAGCTTATATCAAATATTTTTAAATGCACAATTGATTAGGGTACTAATAATTATTTATTAAGGTTAACTTTCAATTTAATGAAATAGCTAATGACACATAAATTAGAAATCCAGAACTTGTTACACCTAGAAAAAGAAACACATTTACTCACTCAGTCAATAATAATAAACGCAAAATTAACGTTGAGATTGCATTTGGTTTAGTGGTGGGCAGAACGATGCCAACTTCAGGTGGAACTTGGAGGAATATTTGAATTGGTTACCCTAGAAAAGAAAAACGACACTGGACAGAATAAGTACAAAATAATACGTTCATACAGTTAACTCAATAAATCTGAGTTGTTAAAGGCCTAGTTACTTTACGCTTTGAGCGACGAAGGGACTGCCCTTTACCAGAGCCAACTCCTGAAAATTTAGGAAGAGAATTTCTGGCCCCTACTGGGTGGACAGTGTAGGCAGACTCGTCGACACACGAAAGTTACGTTCAGCTGGGTTATTCGGTGAACTTGGTATTAGTACTGGCGGTACAACGCTGGAGCGCCGTGAGCGAGACGAGCCGTCAGGGTACTTATAGGCAGGTTGCCACCAAATTAGCATCGCAGCATCTAGGCCTATCGAGTTCTCTCTCACAGGAAGCAAAGGAATGCGCAAAGCAAAACTTTTAAACGCAACAAACAAGCCACGTGACTCCTTAATTATTGAGTAAAAATTTGGTACGTCCTCGTGGACCTGGAAACAAGCTATCAAGATTAACGGTACTGATGTCAGTAGATGGCGCCACTGAAAAATATAAAGAAAATCTCCTGGCGCCATCTAGTGACACTAATATCGTTAACCTTTACAGATTGTTGCCAAGTGCACGAGGGCGTACCAAATTATTACTCAATAGTTAAGGGGTCACGTGGCTTGTTTGTTGCGTTTAAAAGTTTTGCTTTGTGCATTCCTATGCTTCCTGCGAGAGAGAACTCGATAGGTCTAGATGCTGCAATGCTAATTTGGTGGCAACCGGCCTTTAAGTGGGCTCATAGGCTTCTGAGCACACCTTGAACGTGGAGAATCGATGTCAGAATGATATCGCAAGACATTGCACCAAGGTTTTTAGCTTTAGCTTGACCATTATACCTAACTTCAAAGTTAACTACACTTAGAAGCTTAGCACTTTACCTAGCCATGAACGCAAGGTTTAATTTAACCGTGTCATTAAGCTTGAGAGATTTTAAAGTAACGTCAAAACCAGCTTTGGGGTATAATTGTCTAATTCAAATGGAAGTTTACACCATTTAGAGTATGATTAACAATCCATTTGTTTCTTTTAACGGAGTTCACAACTGTATCGTTTTTTTCTACCCTTAACCCTTTAATTTTTAATTTATTGTTTATTGACTGAGCAACTGCATTCTTCCTTTACGATGACTTGGTATTTAGTTCTGTGAAGCCGTCTGTTTATTTGGCTTTTAATAATACTTGTGTTGTTTCTGTAAGACATGGGTAGACCTGACATGTGCCTCTAAGCACATTAATTTTCCGATAATAAACAGAAACAGGAGGTGTGTTGTTGGTGGAAGTTTTCAGAAGAATGCGGGTGCGGGGCGATAGTGCAACGGGAATGTAAAGGAAAATGTCTGAACAGTAAAGGAGATGGTAAATCTTTTTTCCTGAAGATTTGGGTGGGTGTGGAAAGCCAATGGTTTGTGTTGCTTGATATATCTACTATATTAATACCGGAAGGATTTGAGGATACCGTGAACGTAAGCAGCAACAATACAACTTTAAACGAAGTAATGTGATGTGTAATGTATTGTGTTTAATGTGTTTCTTGTGTTTATGTGTTTAAACGAAGCGTTCAAAAGGTTCAAAGAGGTTTAGCGAGCATTAACCGCACCACGTCATCTGCCCGACACAGCCATAAGGCCCTAAGCGAAAACACGTACTACAATCGCTTTGCCTACAATTGCGGTGAACGACGCTTATCATTGCTACCTTCCAAACTGTGTCAGGTAACGTGGAATATGGCATTGTCGGCGGCCTACAGGTTTTGACTTTTTGACTTTCGTTGTTGAGCTAAAAAAACGAATTCGTGTTTCAGTAAAGGCGGACAACTTTAAACCAAACGACGATAGGTTGTCAATTTCGAGGTCAAACCGAAATTATCAGCCTGATACGATGGAAAGGCCCTTTTTTTTTTGTAGATGCTGACTTACAGAGCCAGAGCGGAGTTGGAATGTTTTAAAGTGGACGGAAACAATCACTGGAAGCGCGAGTGTTAACTTGCAACAATTTTGCGGTGCACCGTACGTCATTTGTTTCAAAGTTGGCGGGAACAATCAAGGTGATTAACTTAACAGCAGTGATATGGTTTTTCAGCGTTGAGTGGAACAAGGGTATGCGATTGGAAAGGGGGGATGGGGGGGGGGGGAGGTGAAAACGACTTTCAATAATGGAAGACTTTATTGTCCTGATCATAGGAGTTGAATTGTGTTTGGGTGGATAAGCAACTTGACTAAACTGGAAGTAAAAGAGCGCGGCATCAAAGGACGTACTGCCGCGCCAATCGGCACTCGCGGCCGCGTGATCGGAAATTTACACCCAACGCACTAGGTTTAATTCCTCTAAACCATCTTTCAACATGGCGGAGAAAGCAGACGACGCCTAGTATAACGCGGTACTAAACTGGTATAACGGTACTAAATTGGATTTAGTAATTTTTTCAATTTTTCTGCTGCTACGGCATTTTAACTTGGTTAAACATACTGTTGTCACAAGAAGATGACTCATTCTACACCGGTTTTCTTGCAAATATCATGCATTCATAAGCACCCCATCTCGTGTGTTACAAAAATACGATATTTACTTCCCCAACAATCGGCGTTAATGTTTCGTTTGGCTGTCAAACTTTGTTACAAAACACAACAATATCTTGTCTTACCAACGTTTGATACATCATGAACAACGTAGTACAGGGCGTATATCACAGAAAATTCCACCGCCTACGGTGGAATTCCATTCGTCAACCGCGAATACCTCATGGAGGCTTGGTCAGGCGGAAGTAGCAGATGCGCTTTGTATTCTAGGATACATTCGCGAGTCACGCTTGCCATCGAAGACTATACGCACTTCAGCTTTGCATTTGAGCTGGGAGTGCGTGCCTCGTAATGGCCTAGGTCTTGGATATTTTTCAGCGGCAGGCAACATTTACATGGTCTACGGTACCTGCGGTAATGGCAACAGTCTGCGCATCACATTTCTATCTGAATTTTTCGTTGCCCAATCGCTGTCTTCACTTCCACCATTTCCTGAAGTGCTTGGCTCGTGTAAAGTGTCTGCTTCCAAACTTGGAGCGCTTAATGAAGCAAACAAATCATCACTCTTTGCTTCATAATTATCTTCTACAGCACGTGGCAGAAAGAATCAATCGAGTTAATGGAAGTTACTTTACCTGAAGCAAATTGTCCAACACAAAAGGTTTTGCGGAATAAAAAAACCCTCTTATTAGTTTATAGTCTTGCGCCTGTCCTTCACGCCCTCGACCACTACGCCACGGGAAATCCCCAAATTGACTCCCGTGTCTTGTATGTACTCAGGTCAGCTGGCTGCCTTGACAACGTGGCAGTGTGAAAAATAAATACAAGAGACAGAGAGCGATTGCATTACGCCAAGACTGTAGTTCGAGAACTCCTCTACGGAAATTCAAAGCTTAGCTTGAAAAAAAATGAACGGCTAGGAAATAACGTATAGGCCATATCGTTCATAGCTTGTTTTTATGCCCAATGCGCCCCCATTTTTGTTGGCCCCCCCCCCCCCCCCCTCCCAGCAGCAGGGGTTGCGGGAGCGGTTGTTACCTCAGGCTTTGCTTGCCTGCTTGCCAGTCCTCGGGAGAGGGCCTCACTGCTTTTTGTACTAAACTACTTCCTGAATACGAAATATCTGGACGAGTTCTCACGATTTCTGTGAACAGGATGTTCGCTGGACATCATCTTTGAGGTTCAGTGCCGCTTGTTACGACTGGCATAACTAAGGGTGTACACTTCTCCATACGAAAATTATAGTGAGCTTGGTTTAATATCATGGCCCCACTTTCTACTTTGTGAACTTTATTCCCAGTTTATAATAATTGGCCGAAGTGGACGAATCTCGGAGCTTGAATGAAGATTTTCCTGGCCAGGTGACACATCCTCACGTTTGATGTGATGGCGCAATGTCGTCGTAATTCATAATTTCTCTTTCACAAAAGAAACAACGCAGTGAGCTAAATTGCTATATTGTGCACTTTATTTGCTTTTATTCCTTACCGTACAGTGCGTTTTAATTCGATCGGTGCTGTAGGATGAACATTAATTAATATCAGTTATGGAGCATCAGCCTAGGAAATACGTGTTTTATTAGTCTTCTCTACAGCCGTACCGGCTGAGAAGACTATTGCAACGACTTTGTCCGTCCGTCCGTCCGTCGCTTTTTTCAACTTCGCAACGGTATACCAGAAATTGACGACCACTGTTTACAACGTTCGATTCAGTGTCAAAAGTTAGTTAAATAACATGGCAAATTAAAACATCGTTGCCTCCTTATAGCTAATAGACTTCTTCGACGTAACTAAATTAAATAATAACATTTCATCGTCGAATTGAAATCCTAAAGATTTGTGTTAACGCAGCCGTAAAAACAAAAACATTTTAGCTTCGTTTAAAAGAGTCTTGTCGCATTGTTGCATAAATGAATAGGCTTACGATCGAACCAAATTCTCCATTAAGCCTATCTGCTACTTACGAAACTAAAACTGCCGTTAAAGAAATTAGGCCTAAAAATGAAAATTAGATCTAAAATCACGTTACCATGGCAACGTCAATAGTTGCTACGAGTAGCTGCTGCAGCGTTTCTCCTGTCCCTTCCCTACTAACACTGATCTATATTAGGCTACGTTTCGGATTACCGTGTAACACTGTAATGAGTGCGCGGAGGCATACCGTGTTGCAAAAATGAATAGGCTTACTGTATACAATCCAAATCTCCGTTAGTTGCTACTTACGAAATTAAAGTTGTAAATTAGGCCTAAACGCTGACAATTATGCTTAAAACGTAAAATTAGCTTAAAAGCTAACACGTTTGTAACGGGCAATTCTGATGGTTACTGTTTTTAGATTATATAATAGAGATAGCTGTTGTAGTGCATGATAGAGGTGTGCCCCTCAACATTGGAAGTGGAGGAACTGTATAGAAGACCAATGCGACTAGATAGTCGCTGTAACCCCTTGTTTTTAATGAAAACATTGTTTCTTAGATTTAAAATAGAATATGATCTGTAACATTACTAAGTTTTATAACAATTATTAAGAATTTATGGTTCAACTATTTACGCATAATTTAGGTACCCCATACAGGGGGTTAGAAGGCGCCCCCTGACAAGGCAAGTCTCACAATGACCTGGGAATGCACATAAATTTTAATTTTCAGAGCCACCATTTTTTGCTCCTTCTTCACAATGACATGATGACACATTTCATCATTTCATCATTCATCATGTCATCATTTCATTGTGAACAAGGAGCAGAATTTTGGCTCTGAAAATTAAAATTTGTGTGCATTCCTAGGTCATTGTGATACTTGCCTTGTCAGGGGCACCTTCTAACACCCATTTTCGTCGGCTCACAAATTAAGCTTGCATTTACCCCATTCAATTTTTTACGTGCTGCGGTTGCTTGTGCCGCCACGCTTTATTGTAGGATTATTACTGGCGGTTAAGAAAACTATCTTCGTTCCGTTTTTTATGCCCGGGCGGAAAAGCGATAGCAGACTGTTTGACCTTGGCTGGGGAAACTGATCCTTCCAACAGATCGTTCTGTCACTATGGAAACCTGAGAGTATCCGAGCTTTGTAGGGTAGCTAACTCGCGCTTCACGTGTACGACCATTGGTTCTGTTATGTCGTTATTTATTAGAAATTTCTTAAATGGAGTTCTGTCGAGCTTGCATTACGTGGCAAAAACCAGAAATACAGTCAATTCGTTTTTAAAATGTACGTAGCTGACAATTTTATCTGATAAAATAATGAGTGCTCGTTTAATTGGTGATAAAGACGCGTCATTGGCTGGTGGCTGTCGCTTACTGGCTTCCCATTGGTTAACTGTCGTTAGAAAATTATGAAGGTATATTCTCCTTAAAAAATACCTAACAGGTAAAAAAGAAATGCAAAAAAAAATTCGGGCTAAAACAAAAATAATAAAATGTCTTAAGTTGTGACTACAACTTAAGAGTGATGACGTGAGATTAATTGGACCAAAATAGGCAACATCATTTTATAAGCAAAATAAGCAAAATCATTTTACAGCAACATTTAAAAAAAATAAACAACCGATAATTACATCAAATGCAAACACGAGGGTTTTTTTAAGGGATTTGTAAGTGTAAAGAAGTACAAATTATAATACATACAGCGTTAATTACAGTAATGGAAATAAAAATACATCCAAGATGAAATAATCACTGGGGAAATTCACTCCTGGGACTTTTTCCTAGGGACGTTTTTTTTTCCTGGACGCATTTTGCAGGAAGAGGTTTTTACGGGGTCGTTTTGCTGGAGGCGTCATTTCCTAGAATCTGTGCGTAAAAACGATTTATGCAAAATAGCAAAGGTTATGCTGCATTATTCCAGGTTTGTTAAAACTCCTAATCAAATTAAAACTGAAAAATAAACTTATATCCAACCAGGCCAGACCCAGGCTCCCTATATCACTTCTCCTCAGTTTCAATATGACCACTTGAACCCATGGATGACACATCGCATCACGTACTGGCATGGAACGTTAGGCACTCAGTTTTCCCTCAGGGCCAACTAAAATACGATGCCATTTGTACTTCTTGCTTTCAGAGCTTCTACCCAAGCCGCCCTTCGTTTGAGGTGACCTGGGGAGGAAATGATCGAATCATCGAACGTAGGGTATGGAAAAAGGGCACACAGTTCTGACTTCGCGCCGGATGTGATTAATACATTCCTCGCAGAATATTGCCTAGCCACCACGTTCGAAATTAGAGCACGGAATTGGCTAATAGTAGTTGAATCAAACCACGTGACTGTGATTGATGGGGAATATCGATACATATGTTGATGCATATCTCGTTTTTAAGGAATGTTTTTTCCTTCAATTTAATGTAATCATTCCTATAGTTGTTTTGCAATACTTGCAACATCGAGAACTCATTTGAAGAAAAATGAAACTGCAGTACGACGATAAATAAACCTGTCATAGGGTCCGGGGACGCTGCTGTTCACTTCAGTTCCCAGGATGCTAAAACAGGTTAGCTTTTTTAATTGAATAATACTAGTTAAAAAAAATGTAATAGTGAAATTGTTTTAGAATTCCGAAAGTTAATCACTAAAGCTACTATCTGAACATCACATCATCGCGTCAACAACGTCATCATCTGTACATTTCAAAGCAGTAGTTGTCAAGGAAACGGACTTTCCCACTTGCGAACAAGCGCCGCCTTGAAGCGAACTGTTGTCAGCCGTCATTAAACAACAGATATCATATCTGCAAACATTCGCTCGAACAGTTTAAACTTGATTATCAGTTATACGCCCCTTAAGTGGCCCATACTGCAAGCTACCAGAAATCTATTCAACCCGAGCAGAACTGGGGCATGAACGATGTCGTATACATAGGTGAGTGTTAATGTCGGAGACCTAAGTGGGTGTGTTAATATCGTAGACCTAAGTGGGCGGGCGTTAATATTGCATACCCAAATGGGTGTGTTAATATCCTGAGACCTAAATAGGTGTGTTAATACCAGAGACCTAAGTGGGCGAGTGTTAATATTGCATACCCAAGTGGGTGTGTTAATGTAAGAGACCTCTGATAGGTGAGTGTTAATATCGTAGATGGAATCATATAAAGTTAGTGATTCGCTTACAAATCAATAACGTTTCAACAATTTAAGTTTTGCCTGGAATACACGAAGAGCAAGGAGGGATGGACTCTGCTTATTAAACAGGACGGAAACCCAAATGGGCTTGAGAAGGGTTAAATAGAGGCCGTGTCAATATGGCTCAGGGGTGGGACCTCGGTCTTTAGTTTCAAAGGTCGTGGGTTCAATTCCCCACCCAGGTAGTCTGACATTTAAGTCCAAAAGGCAACGTGAATTGGTTTGCGCCCGTACTTATTTAAGAATTCTGATTCACTGCACTCTAGCGTTTATTTGTATCATGTAATTCTCTCGATCCTTTGAATCGTAACAGGAAAACATGAAAGGTTATGTAGGAAAGAGGAGTAATAACAGTATTAAATCTGACCCCCGCGTATAACGGGAACAGAATTACCATACTATACAAAATGCACCCACATTTTACAGAACCTTTTGAAAGGCTTAGTTATCAAGCCAAGATATCCGAGTCAGCGAATCGGTTGACATAAATTTAAGGAAGCTATTATGCTGGTTTGAGTCTTTGGCACAGGTTGATTTTTTTTTATTTTCAACATAGGAGCTATGAATGAGTTTGTTACGCCTCTTTCTTGCTGAACTTTATATGCTCGTGATCGTAATTGGTATACTGAAAAGAAAATGTTCGAGTATTGGAGCTAGCATCTCCTCCTTTGTAGAATCTCTAAACCAACGGATTTAATGTGAGGAATTTTAAAACACCTCATGAACTGGATGGCTTTTTGCATTACAAAAATTCACAGAGTTGGGTGATGTTCCCATCATTCGCTAGCACAGATCCCGATACTGTAAGACACTCCTTGTTCCTATAAAAACTAAGTCTTTACAAGCTCCAGGTTTTGCTAGATCTGTGTTGGCAACACGTTACGGTCTCCCAACCTCTTGGGTTTTAACCACACGGCTGTGCTTCGGTCGCTATGCTCAAGTTCCCTTTTCCCAGGTAACCCTAACAAGATTCGCATGTCTATCATACTGTTTTTTTGTGTGTCGATTTGTTGTCCTTGGGCCCACAGAGCGAGGACGTAGTGTGCTATATTGCTGTACTAAAGGCAGAA